>JASDQU010712199.1:4867-23143 GCA_032191745.1 Picea mariana | reverse complement strand
GTGTGTGTGTGTGTGTGTGTGTGTGTGTGTTACATTGTGGTTTAGTAGTTGTGAGGATGATTTGGGTTGAGCTCACTCCCACTCAACTAGTTATGGTCTCATTGCAACATAATTGCAACAAATAAAAATGGCATGTTGCCATTGATGTAATATATTTCAAGGTGATATCTTAGGATTCACAGTGATGATTTTAGGGGCTAAATTTCGCTCATGGGCTAATTTTCCATGGTTTTTCCAAAAATGAGATTCGCTTTTTTTAAAATGATTCGCCCAAATTCTATAGGATAAAATTATTTTACCTTAAAAATCGCCAAAATTTTATAAAAGCTAAATAAAATCCTTAGAAATTTGAATATTTTTACAAAAATATCGCCAATCATTTATAGTTGGCATATGAAGGATTAGTAAGATTCGCCAAGGTTTCTACATTTTAAAATAAATTTCCATCCTTAAAATTATCCCTGCTTAGGAAGTTGATTAAACATAAGTTTTTTCTATGAAAAATAAACAAAAAATTATATATATATATAATCAATTAAAATATAAATTTATATAGTATAAAATAACTTTAATATTCACTTATTAAGGCCTTTACAGTTCATTGGAAATTTGAATAAAAGTTGTGTTATTAAACATTTTAATCTCCAACACGTTTCCGATATGACTTTTACCACTATAGAAAGAACAAAAAATGACTATAATAATAAAATAATAACTATACTCAGACATAGTAGATAACAATATAATAACAACCATCGACATAACAACAAAATATATAATATAATATAACATCAATGGTCGAGCAAGATGGAGCTAGGGTTTCTCAAACATTCTAGCGTCTTTAGATTTGTAGGACTACCATGGACTTGTATGAGGAAACTTTGGACTATTTTGAAGATCCATGGGAGGTGAGTCAGATTTACATGTCTTCAATAAACATATMATTTTCCAAAATTGGAGGGTAGTTTGCAAGAGAGAGTTATTATTGTCGATGGTAAAGGCATTGAGGAATGATTCCTATACTTACCTTCATTTGGATGTAAAACCTCGATAGACAAGGTAGGAATTCATYAAGGTGTGAACATAACTTTAAAAAAAAWAAAATTGGTCCTTTGTTTGGTGTTGTCCCAATTGCTCTTCATAATTGTGAGGGTTTGTKGGATATGTCTATGATGAAAGTAGTAGCAAAGGTTTGTCAAGCAAGCTCTATCCACAACAATTTGGAATTSACAAATATTTYARAGAGAGATGTTAAAGAGTTAAATTTGGTAGAGTAGAGGGAGAATGAGAAAAATTACATTGGTATAGTTAAAGAGAGGAATACAAAGGTGAATATGGATAAAAATTAGGAAGAAATGGGTCAGAAGAGGCTTAGTCATGTTAGGATATTTAAGAACTTAGGAGTTAGTTAAGATCAACTTAGTGTAATGTGTCTTTAGATAAAGTGTGTTTCTTTAGTATCCATTATAATTAAAAATCTAATGTCATAGTTATGTTCTTGACATAAAGTGATTCAACGGTTCATATTCTACACGATACTAGATCCTATATTGATTTGTGGCTTAACACTCAATTGGTTCAAGATCTCTATTTAAAGAGCATGGAAATCAATTGTCGATGATCAATTTTGAGAAACTCATATGTAAATCATTTTCCTTTTGCATTAATATATTGCATCAAGTGGTTGCATTGGTTGGGCTTGTGGACTGTTTCCCTCTTTAAGGGTTTTAACCACGTAATATATATTAATATATTGATATTTGATATGTTCATGTAAGAGGTTGTCTTAAGGTGTTCGACTCATGTGGATATACCATGTTTATATAACTTGGTATCATAGCCCCTATGAAGACCCACTACCATTGTTCATTGAGATCCTAAACCTCTATCACTACATGCATCAAAGACTTATGGATTATGTTGTTTTTTAGAATTAATGGGATGGAAGAACCATTATAGTGCATCTAGAGCACTTTTTTTAAGTTGGAAAACTTATTTGTTTATCGAAAAGGTTTTCTTTTAATGAAGATACAACCATTTTTATCATATCCAAGATCCAAAGGTATACAATTTCATTATTGATTTTACAATTTATTTCATTTTGTTTTAATATTTTGTTTTTTCTATTTTGATTTCTAGTTTGCTCCCTTTCCAATCTAGGTATGTTTTTTCATGCGCCTTGTGTGATCTTGGTAAATAAAAAACAAAATGAAAAGTGTTTCCTTTTCTACGTATTTTCTTTTCCATTCACTTTTTGAAATATCGACAAATCATAAACAGACAGGAAACTTGCATTTCTGGGTAGACTAACTAAGATCTAACCCTGAGTGTATAAAGTTTCAGATTTTATTTTTGAAAAAATCTTTTGTTTTTGTGTGTGACTATGTTAAAGTTTTTTGTAAGCAAAAACAAGTTTTTTGGGGGTAAGTAAACACTTTGAGGAAAAGATTTAATAAACAAGCTCCCCTTATTTTTTTTAACATTTGTTATATGTCTTGCATTAGTTCACTTGGTTGAAAGTTGCTTTATTAAATTAGAGGTCTTGAATTCAAGTCTTTATTTTCATTAAGGTATTTTTTGAAAAAATCATGCAACTTTAAGTTATAACATAATTTTATTGTAAAATGCATTTCACTTAAATTATAAAAGTGAACAACTCATAAAATAATTTTAATATTTTTTAAGTTACTTTTTGCATGCAACTCTAAGTTATAAAGTAACCTCATTGTAAAAATAATTCTCACTTATTAGTCCATGTCGTAGGCGTAGAGGGACTATAGCGATCGATAAATAGTTGACTTGGTATTAGTTTGTCCTTTGACCACAAATATTTCCATATTATCTAATGTTGGAACCAGGGAATTGAAAATATCGATTTTTATTGAAAAAAAAAAGTAGCATATTTGTCATGATCTGATTAGACAAGGGATTGGAGGTCTTATTGTCGGCTTTGCTATTCCCAATGTAATATATGTTGACATATCCAAAGTATTTGATCGTATATTGTCTTTTTGAATCATATATTTTGTTATGCAGTCGTCAAAGGTGGATTAATGCTAGCATTAATTCGAATGTTTGGTTTAACATTTTATGCTAGGTAAATTTATGGCAATGTTTGATATGGTGGCATATCCAAAGTTTGGCCTTCCAATACATTCTCTGGTGTTCAAATTATTGTTACAAAAAATATAATAATTTTTTTGGGATACATCAGAGTCTTGCCACATTGAATTTCTTTCTTAAATGTTTACAGAGCATTTCTGACAGACTTAAACGTTAACCTAACAGGGTTGGTGGTGTTGAATGGTTACTTAACAGGCTTATTACAAGACATTTTCTTCGGTTTTTAAAATTTTTATGCTCAAGAGGCATTGCTAGTTCACTGGTCCATGTTTTTTATTTGCATGGCACTGATTTGTTGTTTGCATGTTGTTGTTGTTCTTGCTTGCATGTTCATGTTGTTGCAGTTTTCCTGTTGTTCGTACTTGCTTGCTCAATGTATGTTGTCTATTGTTTCTTGATTCGACTTTGCAGGGTTCCTGTGTCGCGCCTGCACTTGGGCCTTTTGGTGCTTCTTAGCTGGTTTCTTATTTCTTGCTTGTTCTTGTTTGCCCAGGGTTTGCAATGTTGGGATGCTGCATCCGCGGTTGGATCTCTGGTTACATTTTTTTTGCAGTGGAGTTTACATAGAATACTATTAAGATAAAATAACAGACTAAAAAATTGCAAGGGATGTAAATTACATCTGTTACGCATTGAAGAAGAGTTTGTCGGCCTCAAAGTATATTTCATAGTTGTCGATGCTTTTTCCATGGATTATGTGTTGCTATGGTTTCATAGTTATGAGAGTGTGTTTTGTTGTGTGGGCGATATTCCTGTTCTCTCCCTTTTATTCTCATTTTCTAAACTGTGTTTCTGACTCTGTAGTTTCTCGTGTTTCTGTGGTCATTCTGATCGACCGCCTTTCGATTGCATACTTAGCCAGTTTTATGGATGCGGCTTCGCGGATAGGTTCTATCGAACTATGGCAGGTCGTGTTCGGTGTATACATTACCTTTCCCGAAATAGTTTTCTTTAAAATAAGGGCTCCTAGACATAAGAGAATGCAATTTATGAAATTGTAGGTTTCCTGGACAGCATAAGTTAATGATTGCGGGTTCTTGGGGTGGCGGGCTGAAAATTGGGCTTCTGTTGTTCCGTGCCCTAGAGATAGCATGGACAGTTTCGCGATCATTCTAACCGACCGTCGTTCGGTTGCATACTTAGCCAGTTTTATGGACGTGGCTTCGCGGATGCGTTGTATTGAACTATGAGAGGTCATGTTCGGTGTATACATTAGCATTCCCAAATTAGTTTTGTTTAAATGAAGGGCTCCTGGACAAAAGAGATTGAAATTTATCGAATTATAGTTTTCCTGGACAAAATAAATTAAGCATAGGAAATATGTAATTTTATAAAGTAGATATATAAAGAAGCATGCACTGAGCCCTATCAGTTTTTGCATCGCAGGTTCTCGGGGTGGCCGACTGAAAATTGACAATCGGAGAGTTTCGCGATATAGAAATTGGCAATCGAACTTGTCGTTCAGTTGGATACTTAGCCATTTTTATGGATGCGGCTTCGCGGATACGTTCTATCGAACTATGGCAGGTCGTGTTTTGTGTATACATTAGCTTTCCTGAATTAGTTTTCTTTAAAAGAAGGGCTCCTGGACATAAGAGAATGCAATTTATGAAATTATAGGTTTCCTGGACAGCATACGTTAATGATCGCGGGTTCTCAGGGTGGCGCGCTGAAAATTGGGCTTTTGTTATTCCGTGCCCTGCAAATAACGCGGACAGTTTCGTGATCATTCCGACCAACCGTCGTTCGGATGCATACTTAGCCAGTTTTATGGAGGCGGATTTGCTGATGCATTGTATCGAACTATGATAGGTCGTGTTCAGTGTATACATTAACATTCCCAAAATAGTTTTCTTTAAAAGAAGGGCTTCTAGACAAAAGAGATTGAAATTTATCGAATTATAGGTTTCATTGACAGCATAAATTAAACATAGGAAATATGTAATTTTATAAAGTAGATATATAAAGCATGCACAGAGCCCTACCAGTTTTTGCATCGCGGGTTCTCAGGGTGGCCGGCTGAAAATTGACAATGGAGAGTTCCGCGATATATAAATTGAGAATTGGACTTGCCGACTATTTGAATTTTAAGGCCCTCATGTCCAAAAAAATTAGCATTCTCGAAACAGTTTACTTTACATACGTTTTACATACGCTGGTGGACAAAAACACAAGAGATTGAAATTTATCGAATTATAGGTTTCGTTGACAGCATAAATTAAACATAGCAAATATGTAATTTGATAAAGTAGATATATAAAGCATGCACAGAGCCCTGCCAGTTTTTGCATCGCGGGTTCTCGGGGTGGCCGACTGAAAATTGACAATTGGAGAGTTCTGCGATATACAAATTGACAATTGGACTTGCTGACAATTTGAATTTTAAGCGCCTCGTGTCCAAAAAATTTAGCATTCTCGAAATAGTTTACTTTACGTACATTTTACATACGTTGGTAGACGAAAAAAAAAAAATTGGATCGCGGGTTCTCGGGGTGGCGGGCTCTAAATTGGGCTTCTGTTGTTCTGTATCCTACAAATAGCACGGAGAGGTCCGCGATATACAAATTGACAATCCAACTTGCTGACTACTTGAATTTGAAGGGGTCATGTCCAAAAAAATTAGCATTCTCGATTTACTTTTCTTTACATACGTCTTACATACGCTGGTGGAGAAAAACATAGAAAAATAGTAGTGACACTTCCTTCTGTGCTTCCCAATACACATTAAATATGATTTCAAAAGTCAGAACCGTCAAGAGAGGTTCGAAAACATGGGCTTTAATAACTGGAAAGGTCGAGGACATCCTCCATTAAAATTAATAGACAGGCCAATATTATGGGATCTGGTAATTTCTTTTTGCCTGCATTTTGAATTTGCAATTTTATTTTTATTTTTTGCTTCTTTTGTATTAGTTTTCTTAAAAGCTTCAGCATAGTTCACGAACGTGTCACCCACAGAGGGCTTGAGGTCATGTCCCTCTTTAGTATTGTGCATATCTTAGATGTCAGATTTGAGAATCTGCTCAGATATGGGAATTTTAATACATGTTGCTAGTCGTTACTCAACATACATATTCGAAAAGATTGGCATTAATAAGCGAAAATATTGAGAACATCTGTCATTAAAACGAATCAACACAAAATCTACGGAAGATCATCCAGTGTTGCTTTTAAATACTTATTGCCATTTCTCTCTATCATCAAAGAGTTGCGCTTTAGGGTGCCTTCACTCTAATGTTCCTGGTCATGGACATGTAAGACAACTTAGAGATGCGATTGAGGGGCAGATGAAAGAAGAGAGACTGGTTTTATGTGACGTTAGCTTTGAGTGAAAAAAAAACTATGTTATACAAGAGAAACTGAGAGAGGAGGGGAAAAAAGAACAACAAGTATGTTGTGGTTGGTGTTCTCCCTGTGTTTGATGCTTTGGTTGGTTGAAAAGGCTGCCTGCAGATTTGTTTGTTGAAATTCTTTGTTTTGTTGCTGGGAATTGTAATGGATTTTGAGGTCACGTGCAAAATAGTTATTTGTTTAAGTATATAGCTTCTTCCAACAACACAAATTTGGCAGGTATATCGAATTGTATAGATCCCACAAGAATTTGTCTTCATCGGGCATGGTGCATTTACAGTGGCTTGCAAAATGGCATGTCATGTTCGTAAATGACGCAAAATATCATTACAAAAGTTTACGTTTCAAAGTTTGATGAGCTACATGTGGGTTTGGTAGCCGACTTAACAGAAAGCCATGTTCTTTGTCAAATTTTGTTCAGTTTCCTCTGGATGTAGTTGTAGACTCCACATATTTGGCTTCACCTCCGAACATTCCAGACCTTTCTGTGGGCCTCCATATTTCCACCGCTATGACAAAAGATATATTCCGATGCCATCTGCAACATTTGATACACTTTCCAGACCTGTGTTGGTGCCTTTTGCAACATTTGTTGCACTTGGCACACCTATGCTGGCCAAACAAGTTATGTGCCACAACAGATTTGCATTTTTCATCTGGGTTGGACGTTTCTTCCAATTTACTATAATAAAACAAAGAAGTTCAACATACAAATCTTCAGGCAGGCTTTTCAACCAAACAGATGATCAAATATAGGGAGAATACCAATTACTACATACTTGAATTTTTTTCTAAGTTGTGTCTGATGTCAAGGGCCGGGAACATTACAAGGATAGCATCTTAAACCCCAACTTTTCGACGGCAGACGAAAATTAATACTTGACAAAGAATGGAATGTTGAACAAGCAGCCATTGTAAGCATGTCATATCTGGAAGAGACAAGGTATTCAAAAAACTAGGATAGATGTAGTTGGTAGCACCGATTAAGTACAAAACCAAAAATTGATATTCAACTCGTTTTTTACGAATAAAGAGTTTGAATGTCAAGAAAACTGTCAAGAATCTTCATGAATGTATATATTGTTTTTTGGTCGGCGGCAAGCAAAATCGCAATCATTGTCGCAAATAGCCTCAGTTGTATTTTGTAACCCATCTTATTTGAATATAGAATAATTCCAATTTATTTTTTAATAGTATTTTCCAATTTCTGGTGTTTGTTTTAATTGTATATTGTACCTTCTTCCCATGTGTCGTTAAACGTGAATGACAAGGTTTTCTTTCTGTTTCCCACTACTTCAATGTAAATAAAGCATGGTCTGTTCTTTCTTTACATTTTACATTTGAGCATAATTTTTCATAAGCCATACTTATGTAGCGTCGGCCCTGTATTTAAAGAAAGAAATTGGAGGACCCGTCCTGCTTCCATTCTTCGGGTTCCGTAAATAGAATGAATTAATGAGTTACAATAAGACGGCTCAAGTGTTGACGCAATGTTCATGTTCAGTATGTTGGATATATTGCAGCTTCTTCTATTTCATAATATCCGTGCATATATACTAATATCAGTACTATTGGAATAAATACAAAAACCTTCCTCTTCAGCAAAGCCTAGGCAATTATGTGTGTGTTTGTGATATTAAAAAACTATGTTCCATGTTCTGTCATATACATCTTGCAGCCAAAGAACTTCCATAGTCTACAATTTATGCTTTAACTTCTCGTACCTGATGAGGCGTTTGAAAAACTTGTCATTAATAAAGGAACGGCTGAACCTGTCTTGATTACTTAAGTCACACCAATTTTTGATTGCATTTAATTTAATTTAATTTAGATATTGATGTTTATGCAGAGCTGATGTTTGCTCATGTCATTGCAAAGAATACAAGATGAATATATGATAAGGAGTTTATCTCGTTCAGACCATAATGCAAATTCATGTTTTTTGTTGCGTTATGTACATCTTGTCAAAATTTTCGTGGTTTGAACGAAATTTGCGAACCGAAGAGCATCCTGCAAATTGGGATACCATTTGCATTTGAAACAGAAAAAATCCATTCATATATATTAGTATGAATACTATCCATATAAATATGAAAACTCTCTCCATTGATAGATAATAGTATGAATACTATTGAAATTCATATCAAACCTTTCTCTTGGCCAATACTTAGCTAGTTATCTGGCCACCAGGCCCCGGGTTGGTGGTACCCGGCACCTATGTCCCCTGTTCTGTCATATACATCTTGAAGCCAAACAACTTCAGTGATTTGCAGTTTATGCTTTTACTAGTGAGAACCCAGTAGGGGTTCAAAAATATTGCCATTAATAAATGGGAAAAAAAATGTTTTTTCGATTGTCAGATATTTATCCCTTTTCCCCTTTTTCTTTTCACGTCCATTATGGATTTCTGGTTTTATACTTAGTCATCTCTCTATGATGGGTAGTTGCAGGGTTCGCGGGCTAACATATCTTCATCTCCATCTGTATCTTCACATGACGAATCCAACTGAAAGTTGTACCTTTCCATACCTGGGCAATTTTAGGGTCGTAGTTACCAGATCAGTGCATACAAACTAGCCTTTTGTTCTTCCTGCTCGTTATCTCTTTCTGGATATATGCTTACTGCCCTTTCTATGATATTCGCTTCCAAAATTGGTGGGCTGACATGTCTTCATCTCCATCTATATCCTCACACAACAGATCCGACCAACCGTTATTCCTCTCCATACTTAGCCAATTTTATGGTCGTCGCTGCGGGGTCGGTGCTTGCGAACCCATGTGCTTATCGTTCTGCTATATACATCTTGCACTCAAAACATCCATGATCTACAATTCCACTGCGGGTTCCTCGTATACATTAACTTCATTCAAAGTATTTGTTGTTTCTTTCCATCCTCATATACATTAGCAATGCTCTTACTAGTGACAAGTGGACACTAGCACGAAAGATACTTTCGTGATCTACAATTTATGCCTTAACTGGTGAAAATTCGGCAGGGCTTCGAAATTCCATATCTAGCGACATTTTGAATTGTGTGTTCTCAAACGGACGGGCTGAAAATCGGGCCTCCATTGTTCCGTGCCCTACAAATAGCACCCAGAATTTCGCGATATACAAATAGACAAGTTGACTTGCATTCTGGATAATTCAACATTTCACTTCTATTGTTCCATGTCCTCCAAACAGTGCTCCCAGTTCTGTGATATACAAATTGACACACGAAATGCAGGGTTGGCGGGGTGGATATTGTCATTGTTTACAGATGCCAATTCCTACGAAGTATCTAATAGTACCTAGAAAATTGTTTTCAATACTAAATTATCTCTTAGTAGTAACAACTGGACAGAGAGGTATGAAACAGTTGAGATTGCACCCTCCGCATTATAGAAATTGACTACCGGATTCCAACATCGTCCGCTCTTCTGTGTTACAGATTATTCATTCAAATGTTCGGAGCGATAAAATTTGAACGTTGGGGCCTTGTGCCTACTGCAGACACCTTCTCAGCTTCTTTTAGATCCTTCTATTGCAGGGTTCAGGAAATGTGCAACTCCTGCATTGTCGGGTTGACATATCTTTATCTCCATCTATATAATCACACGACGAATCCGACCGACCGTTGTTGCTTTCCATACTTGGCCAATTTTGTGTGCATGGTTGATGGGTTGGTGCCAATTTCATCTCCAATTGGACCGCCCGATGTTCCTTTTCATACGTAGTGAATTTTATGCCCGCGTTTTCCTATTTGGCATCAAAATTTCCGTGATCTACAATTCCACTGTGAACTACTCTGTTCTTTTTCCCTTTTTTTCTTCCCATGTATTATGCAACTATAAAGTATGGACATGATATCTAATAGAGCATGTATGGAATCGGTATTCCATACCCAGCGAAATTTTGGATCACGGGTTCTCGCGCGAGCGCGTTCAAAATTGGGGCCTCCATTGTTGTGTGTCTTACAAATAGCAGCTAGAATTCCGCGATATACAAATTGACAAGTGGTCCTGTGGACTGGCTAACTGAACATTGGACTTCTATTGTTTCATGTCCTCCAAACAGCACTTCCAGTTCTGCGATATACAAATTGACACACAGAATTCTGTGATATACATATTATACTCAATACTGCGGACTCATTGGTCCTCTTTCCCTTTTCTTCTTCCCTTGTATTATCGCTTTATGGTTATATACTTAGTCGCCTTTCTATGATCGCGGGTTCCAGCGTCGTCATGTTGACATATCTTCATACATATCTTTATCTCCATCTATATAATCACACGACGAATCCGACCAACCGTTGTTGCTTCCATACTTGGCCAATTTTATGTGCATGGTTGACGAGTTGGCGCCAATTTCATCTCCAATTGGACCACCCACTGTTCCTTTTCATACATAGTGAATTTTATGCCCGAGGTTTCCTAGTTAGCGCAATTGAACTATGTTATTCTTTGTTCCATTATACACATCTTCCACTCAAAATTTCCGTGATCTACAATTCCACTGTGAACTATTCCGTTCTTTTTCCATTTTTTTCTTCCCATGTATTATGCGACTATAAAGTATGGGCATGATATCTAATAGAGCATGTATGGAATCATTATTCCATACCCAGTGACATTTTGGATCGCGGGTTCTCAGGCGGGCGTGTTCAAAATTGGGGCCTCCATTGTTGTGTGTCTTACAAATAGCAGCCAGAATTCTGCGATATACAAATTGACAAGCGGTCCTCCAGACTGGTTGACTGAACATTGGACTTCTATTGTTCTGTGTGCTCCAAACAATGCTTCCAGTTCTGCAATATACAAATTGACACACGGAATTCCGTGATATACATATTGCACTCAATACGGCGGACTCGTTGGTCCTTTTTCCCTTTTCTTCTTCCCTTGTATTATCGTTTTATGGTTATATACTTAGACTCCTTTCTATGATCGCGGGTTCCAACATTGGCAGGTTGACATATATTTATCTCCATCTATATAATCACACGATGAATCCGACCGACCGCTGTTTCTTTCCATACTTGGCCAATTTTATGCCCATGGTTGGTGGGTTCGCGATTTCGAACTCTGCTTCTTGTTGCGTCCTCCACATCTTGCACTCAAAATTTCCATGATCTACAATTCCAGCGCGGGCTTGTTGACCTCGCAAGCTTCACTCTACCACGACTCGCAAATGTTTATCTCTCGCTGTCTTGCATCCCCACTAACTTCCTATCCTTCCTGATATACATTAGTTATGCTCTTACTAGCCATATACAAATTTCCCTCTGGGTTGTCCCACCATATCCTCTTTGTTGTTACACATATTGCACTCAAAAAGTTCCGAGACATACATTTTGACATTGCAACCCTATTTTGTAGCTGCTTTTTTCTCGTGCCCATGACCTCCATACTTTCTTACTATGCAATTAGAAACCTTTCATGCGAACAGCTGATCATGCAGGAACCATCAACATTGTCATTAATGGGTGAATCGCTAGAGGAGATCTCCCATTATTATGCATTAAACCAAGATATGCGAAGAGTTATTTTCTCCCTTCCAATTGTTCATCTCGAACACGCGTCATCATGTTGGGCCACTCAAGAAATCTGCAATGCTTAATTTCTCATTGCAATATGCCCCATGTTCACATTTCTATGTATGCAATTAGTAGAGTTTAATGTTAACAACGCATCATGCAACAATTGTCCAAATTGTCATTAATCAACGAAAGTCTCGAGGACATTTCCCATTCATATGCTTTGGACCAAAATCCCTTCCAACTTTTGCATTTCATTCATTGTCTGGAGAAAACAAACATTCTTGTAGACTTATGGCAGTAGGTTGACAGCAGTTTTGTGGAGATACAATAAATATGTTTGCACACGAGGACCAGAACTTCCAGTGGTCCAGGGCATACTTTTACTATTCATACCATTCTTCCCAGAACGAAGTGATTTGGACCTCTGGAATTGCTTGTGCACGCTGCGTCCATGAGGTTTTTCACTCTAAGGAGGTGGTCTCTTGGTGCGTCGAAAAATATATTCCAGGCCAAAGAATTATTTCGCTGCGCGACCATTCTCTTGTTTCTTTGTCACCTGAGGTCATCCGCAAGATGTTAAAATTGTCGAAGCCAACATTGATGTTCACAGGACAAGACTACAAGCAGTTTCTAGAAAAACATCATAATGGGTTGGACATCTTAGCTGACTTCCTCGAAGACCCGATAACAGTTCCTGAAGATATCACAAGTTTGAAGGTAAGTTCCTTTAGAAATCCATTCTGGGAAATTGCTTGGTTGTTTATAAGAATAATGGGACAGGCATCCACGACAAGCATTTCCCATATCATTATTTATATTTTGTATTTCACAGTTAAGGAACAATACTTTTTTGATTGGGGGAAGCTAATTTCCATTGAGCTCTGTTCCCAGTTGCCACGATTCAAAGAATCGAATAAATTTTATATGTCATCCTACTTGATTTTCGCAATTGTCCATTGCTGCCCGTTTCCAAAACTTTCTCTTTTCAATAAAATAAACTTTGGATTTGACCCAGTAACATTCTGGTACGATGCCTTGTGGAGGCACAAGGGCTCCCATTGTTTTTATGAATTTTTTAATGGGTTTGTCTCAGTTTTCAAAGATTTACTATTAGGCAAGGATGCTCTGCGGTTGTCTGGCCAGGCAACCAAGTTTTTGAACAGGAAGGGAAGACTTAAGCAAGAGGAAAATCATAGTGTCCTCATGGTCTTTGGCTCTAAGGAAAATCCTACCTTCCTTCCATGACACATCATGAACAATATGTTTGTTGCAGAAATAGCAAGGCAATACAACCACTGGTTGCATTTTTTCCATGACAAGAAAAAAAAACAGTTCATTCCTCTGCCCTGGAAAGTCGGAGACTTCATGTGCAGAAACATCAACAAGATTGACAGGTTTGCAACCCATTTCAAGAAATTGAACCTAGCGTACGGTGAAAGTCTAAAAGGGTTCGACCCTGATGGAATTTTTCAAGAACCTTTACTTGATGTTGGCATTAACAGTTGTTTTATCCATAGACACCTGACCCAAGACAAGGACAGTGTCGACAACAATCCTACTTCTACATATTGCGAGGCAGAGACATTGCAAAGCACGACTAGATTCTACAGACAACATGGAAAAGTATCTGGTGAGAAGAGTGCCCAGTCCCCCGCCAACACTCCTAAGAGCATGACATCACGGAGCACCGCTTTGACGGTCCACTCCAGTAAGAAAACAACCTAGAAATCTTCTAGCAGAGGAGGAGATAAGAACCCTCCTCGCATAAATATTGATAGTTCTCACAAAATTCCATTGACGAAGAAGAGAAAAAAAAATGCAGGGCAGGCGAAAGAACCCGAAATTGAAAGTGGAAAACTGCAACTTGATATTGAAATTGGCCACATGCAAAAAATTGGGTCGTTCGCGGTGGAGATATCTCACACCGAATTTTTTGATGTAGATGAATCCTTTGTAATCCAGAGTGTTATTTTTGACAGCCAATCTAAAACTATGGTCATTGAAAAGAGAGGTGTAACAAACAAGAAAGGCAAATCTCGCACAGAGATTAACTTTAGGGAAATGAGGTCGTCCCAAATCTCCTCATTTCACCAAGTAACCGGTGAAATTCTTCGTGATTCCATTGGAGGAATTGAGATAGAAAATGCCAATCTCAAAGACCGCCTCAATGAATTTGAGCAGGCTTTCATTTCAACCCCAGAATTTTCCAGTCCTTTGGCAAAAATTGTACTTGCTACCACTGCAGCCAAGATGAAAGTATCCTCTACCCTCCTTGCATGCTCTAGAGCCCTTGTAGACAATAACATCAACAAAAGAATGCAGCTAGTTACTGAAGCCTGGGAAACATCTCAAAATGTAGTTTCCTTCAAAAAGAAGGCCAATGATTTCCTACAATATTTGGAGGCAAATTTAAAAAATGAACAACATTTCTATGATCAAGTGCTGGCCCATTTTGCCAACTATGCCATCAACACATCGGAACTGAAAATAAGGCAAGAGAAACTCCCCTCCCCAATGCAGACCAAAAAAGTAAAAGCATGTTGGCAAAAGAAAGTTAACAACCTTGAGCTCATTGCCAAGTCATGTAAACAAGTCATATTAGAAAAGGAAGATTTATTCACAAGCCTACTCCAGATGGACTTAGCCGGAACTACCAACGAAGTTCAAGATCCAAAGTTAATTCTCAAATCCTTGTCAATCACCAAAGAAGCCTTCCAGGAACAATTTGATATTTTAAAGTGGTTGTCTTTCGAAAAGTTTTATGGCATAGTTGAACATCATCTAGATGAGCACGAACGCTAGGTACTGGACTATGCGGCACACAATGACGAAATTGAATAGAGTCTGCATAGTATTTCAATGGATCTAAGGAAATTAGAAAACGACCTTTACGACATTGAAATCCGGAAAGAAATCAACACGACCCCCATGAAAATCTACATCGAAGAATGGTTCCAACAGAGAATGGAAAGCCTCGTCCAGGAAGGGCTACAATCACTCAACAGGACTCCACTAACCATCGACGAAAGCAACAAAAACACATTGGCTTCATAGTAAGTCTATATTGGCATCTTGTTTTCTTTATCAATCTAGTTTAACTCTATGTTGTCATCTTCTTTTCTTTATCAATCCACTTATGACATCTTTAAATAGAAAACTCTAACCAAAGACTCATAACTTCCAATTTCTTCTTTTTAGGTATTCCTCTCTACTGTCACACACTTGTTTTTTCGATGTTACTAATTCTTGTACTTATTTCTTTTTATGGTCTGTGGGAGCCCCAATCCCAGTGTATATGACAAAAGCATTTAAATTTCCAGAAACATGTATCAGACATTGTTAATTTTGATAAATTCCAAAGAAAACTCATTCGACAATGCCTTTACTGTATACTAAGTTTTGGGTTTCCAGGAAGCTTTCTTGTTTGTTCCAAACAAAACTAATTCGGATCTGCTACATTTCTTCTGCCTAATTTTTTTGTCTTCAACGATGTTCTTTCTATTCTATTGTATCCTAACTTTTTGGGTGTCCAGGAACCTATAGTTTGATAGATTTTGATTTATCTTCTGTCCAGAACCCTTTGCTTTAAAGCAAACTAGTTCAAGAATGCTAATTTATGTGTGTTTTCCTACACGAAACTATGTAACAGACGTTATTACTATTCTATTATATGTTTTTAAATGTTGATGTAGTTTCCAGACATATGTAACAAACATTATGTATTTTATAATAAGTTTCTATAGTTCACAAGTCTGATTCTCAATTTGTATATCGCGGAACTCTCGGTGCTATTTGTAGGGCACAGAACAACAGAGGCCCATTTTTTGAGTCCGCCAACCCGAGAACCTGCGATCCAAAAACTTCCTAAGTATGGAATGACGACTTTGTGCATGCTCTATAAAACGTGTGTAGAGAAAACTAATTCGAGAATGCTATATTTTTTTTGTCCAAGAAAAGCCTTAATTTTAAAGCAAACTAATTCAGGAATGCTAACTTTTTTGTGTTTTTCTCCGCGAACCGATGTAACAGATGTTATTGCTATTCTATTATATGCTTTTAAATGTTCATGTAATTTCCAGAGATATGTAACAAACATTATTAATTTCAGTTAAATTTCTATAGTCCGCAACTCGGCGTCTCATTTTGTATATCGCGAACCTATGTAACAGACGTTATTACTATTCTATTGTATGCTTTTAAATGTTCATGTAATTTCCARAGATATGTAACAAACATTATTAATTTCTGGTAAATTTCTATAGTCCGCAACTCCRCGTCTCATTTTGTATATCGCAGAACTGTCCTATTTGTAGCGCACGGAAAATCTGAAGCCCAATTTTGAGYCTGCCAGCTCGAGAACCCGCGATGCAAAAACTAGCTAAGTATGAAATGAGGGCTCCATGCATGCTCTATAAAATCTCATCCCCATACTTTATAAAAGTAAAAATTTCATATGTATAGAACTAAATATCTACTTTATAAAAGTACATATTTTGTATCTATAATTTRTAAATTTCTGATAAATTTCTATAGTCCGCAACTCCRCTTCTTAGTTTCTGTGTCGCGGAATTGYCCGTGCTATTTCTAGGGCAYAGAACATCAGAGGCCCAATTTTAACCCCGCCAGCCCGACAACCCGTGACACATTATAAAAGTACATATTTCCTATGTATAAAACTAAATATCTACTCTATAAAATTACATTTTTTATATGTATAATTTATGTTGTCCAAGAACCTATAATTTCATAAATTTCAATTTCTTGTGTCCAGGAGCCCTTGTTTTAAAGATATTTAATTCGGTAATGCTCTATTCTTTCTACTAGGTCGCATGAAAACCACATGTATTTCAACTTTACAGCCATGTGTCTGTACTAGGTCGCATTTACTCCCATCCCAACCTGACAGGGACTACGCTACCATGCAGCACTTGTTTTATAAACGTAACTTATTTGTAAAAGTGAGCTTATAGTGAAAGTTAAAGAAGAAAGGTAATTATTTTTACTCGACAACCTCATTGTGCATCTATCACCGCATTTATCAACCTCCACCTACCATGTATTATCTTGGTTCATTTTTATGTCTTTCTTCAAAAGGGCATAACTTTGACATCCAGATTTTGTTTTTAGTGTCAAACTACCTATTTTTTTAAGGTCTTTCTATCTGGACAGTGAATTTTTGTTTTTGAAGTCATCTTACTTATATATTTAATATGGCTAGTTATAGGAAAAGTTAGAGAAGGAAGAAAATTATTTTTACTCAACAACCTCATTGTGCACCTATCACCACATTATCAACCTCCACCTACCATGTGGCACCTTGATTYATTTTTATCTCTTTCTTCAAGATGGCATAACTTTGACATCCAAACTCTATTTTTAGTGCCATTTTTTTAAACTTCCTATTTTTTAAGATCTTTCTACYTGGACAATCATTTTTTGTTTTTGAAGTCATCTTATGTACATATTGTAATATGGCTAGTCTAAGTGATCTCACACTTACTAGTTCAAACTACTTCTCATGGAAATATCATATGGAGGATATACTACAAAGTAGAGGACTTTACCAAGTTATCTTGAGAACATAAAGTTCCTTTCTTAATGCATTAAAGAAATCCAAATGAGATAACAAACATGATGAAGCATGTATATTAATTAGAATGTTCATCTCTACTTATCTTCAATTTCACTTTTAAGGAATTGAGACTCTAAATGAAATATGGAAAAAACCGGAAATTGTGTTTTGTAAACACAATGAGATTCGAGTCCACTAGCTTGAAAATCAATTGATTTCTTTAAATCCTAGTGATTTCTCTTGCATTGAATATTTTCTAAGTTCAAAACACTTAATACTTTTACTTGCAAAATGTAAAATAATCAAGAGAAATGATCGTTTATATATTCTATCTTACTAAGCTTGACACTGCTTATTTTATTTTTGTATCTACTTTTGAATCTGCTGGAGAAGCTCTTATTAGTCAAGGGGCTACTTACAAAATTCCCACTTTTGAAGCTTTTTTCCAATTCTTTGATTAGAGAGAAATATAAGTTCATGCATCTTGGAGTAATTAGCATTGTAGGTACATTTAACAATGACACAATAGAAGGATAAAGCCAAGAATCAAAAGGTAAGAAGACTAAGATACATTGTACTTTTGTGCATGAGATGGTCATCTAGAGTCTAAATGTTTCAAGAAGATGGAAGCCTTAGAAGCAACAACAAAAAATAATAACATCAATCTTGATTTTTCTTCTTCTAACTCTTCTTCTCATCGACATG
>JASDQU010712198.1:9763-24257 GCA_032191745.1 Picea mariana | reverse complement strand
TGAACAATGAACAATGAACAATGAGTGAGTGATTGAATGAGTGAACCCCCCAAACAGACCAAATATGGGTTTATGTATTTCTTGGAATTAAAGAACCACATGGCCTCCCCCTAAGAAGCTCATGTAACTGATATTCTTCATTAAAATAAAATGGGTAAGCGAAAATATAAAATAAACACTTAGCCCCTCAAGCCCCCTCTCTTGCGGAATCATAGCCCCCTATAAATCTTGTCCTTTTCCATCTAGCAACCAATGATGTATTTATTATTAATAATGAACAAAACATTACATTTCCTAGGCACACTGACCTCTTTTAATTGTTTGGGAACTCTAGCCTTTCATAAATTCACAAAATACATTATTTAATATGGGGCTCAAAATTGGGGTATTGCATTCCCCTCCCCCTTATATGGGCACTGTCCTCAGTGCATATACAAAACATAAATCAAATTTTCAAAATTTATTCAAAATGTTTCGGGTACTATGCCTGCATGGAATCTTCATTCTCCCAAGTAGCATCTTTAGGACCGGAGCAGGTTCACTAGAATTTTACCATCTCTATAACTCATTCTCGAGCATTTCGAATTTTCTGTCCAATATTTGCATTGGCTGGACTTGAAAGTCTCCCTCTGTCTGTACCTAAATCAGAAGCTAATCAATAACATGATTAGGATCATGTACATATTTTTTTTTAGAAAAGAGACATGAAATACATGATGGACATTCATGGAAGCAGACAATGCAAACATGTATGCAACTGGCCCTATTCTATCCAATATCTCAAATGGAACACATAATTTGGTTGCTATCTTTGTACAACTACCCAACTTCAAAGAGATTTTCTTTGGCTTCACTTTTAAAATAACATGCTCCCCCACTTTAAATTATCTAGTTGTCATGTTCTTATGTACATAAAGTTTTTGTCTATGTTGAGCTGCCTTTAACTTCTGCTTAGATCTAACCATCTTGTCTTCCATATCCTTGCGAAATTCTAGCCCAAGTACCACTCTATCTACTGTGTTGTCCCATCTCACTAGAGTATTTCATTTCCTACCATACAAAGCTTCAAATGGGCTCATTTTCAATGAATCTTGATACCCATTATTATAGGAAAACTCAACCAAGTGCAAGTAATCTTCCTACTTAGATGGATTATTCATCACATACATTCTCAACATGTCTTCAATTACTTGGTTGACTCTTTCTATCTTGCCATCTGATTTTGGATGGTATGTTGTGCTAAAGTTCATATTTGTACCAAATCCTTTAAACAACCCCCTCCATAAATTTGAAGTAAACTTCACATCTCTGTCTGAAACAATTTCCTTAGGTATCCCATGCAACCTAGCAATCTCCCTCATGTAAATTTTTGCAATATTAGCTGTGGTATGAGTTGTTTTTACAGGAAAAAAATGAGAAGCCTTTGTCAATTTATCAACCACTACCATGATTGAATCATGTTTTCTTGTTGTCCTGGGTAGTTTTGTTATAAAATTAATGGTTACCACTTCCCATTTCTTCTCTGGAATTGGTAATAGTTGTAGCAACCCCGCTGGGTGCCTATGCTCAACCTTTACTCTCTGACATTCCATAAATATTTAAATGTAATCAACAACATATTTCTTCATTCCTGACCAAAATAATTGGCTTCTTACTCCTGCAATTATTTTCTGGTAACCAAGATGTCCAACATACAGGACATTATGCATTTCTTTTAATACCAAATTCCTAAGTTCTCCAGAACTAGGAACATAAATTCTATTTTTATGCATAAGTAATTCATCTTCCTTCCCCCGCATGGGGTGTTAGGGACAAAATCCAAACGTCCGTGGGTCACCGACCCCCCCACCCACTTGGCCTCTCGATCTAAGGACACCTGCCATCAACCTTCACCCTCCACCTCGCCTCCTCATGCGACTGATTACCCACTATTGTCTCCCCTCGCACTTGAGTTTCCTTGTCCGTGCCCTCAAGTCATGACTCTACCTACTCCTTACCAGCACGAGCCCATCGTCCTTTGCGCGAAGTTTGGAAAGATGGTGAAGAACAAGATTCTGACGGCCGATATGACCCATATCTCTGCAAATAATCACAACACTCTCCATTTATGGGCCCTGACAATGGATAGTTATGTCATTTACGTCTCCTTCTGGTTGCATTACCATTGGTTTATTGTTGTTTGTCTTTCCTTCTCCTTCATAGCTTCCTGGTTGCTTCATAGCTCCTTGCAATTCTCACCCCTGTATTCTATGCTTCAGTTCTCCACCCTATTCTACATGGCTTGGGGCATCTCTTCCCATAGGGGCTGGGGGGAACCTTTCGCCGACCCACAACCTAGTTAGGATTTCACTTGGTGGATGTGGCTGAGGATTCGATGGAGACATATCACTCAGTTATCCCTCCCTAAATTCAGTCGAAAATGGATGCAACCGAGGCTCAATTTTGCAATTATTTTTTTGGCCTCCAATAGAGATTTTAATTAATATCATTACAACCAAATTGGGTATGTACATACAAATTAAACCTTTCCCTCTATTCAAATTCACCTCTTGCACATTGAATTTGTCTTGAATTACTCTGCAAAAATTGTAGTTTTTTCCCAATTTCGCCTCAATTTTGTCATGGATGCCATGGCTACTCTTGTTGACCAAAATTGGTCACTTGTATTTTCCCTCTCTTGGATTAATAAAAAAAAATGATATCGAAAGAAGACAATTTTTTGAACTCTTATAAGTTCATTGTGTATCCATTTGTGTCAACTTCACAACAAATTTTTAAGATAAAAAATATGAGTTCGTATGCTCAAGATATCCAGGTTTCCATCAAACAGGAAAAAGGGTGCTACTTCTATGTGGAATAAAACTAATCTCTTGGAATTGCATTAATTTTCGGGCCCGAGACCCTTAAAAATATTCTTGTGTCAGTTTCAAAACCCATTAAAACATTTTATTATATTATTCATGGCCATTTTCCATATTCACCACACCCCACCATACTCATACTCCATATTCTTCAACACTTAACACTCCACACATTTCCTTAACACTCACTCCACACTTAAACTTTTTTTTATATATAAGTGAGCGGACTCACTCATTCCCCCCACTCACATCCCTCACTTCCCAACCCAATTCCACTCCACTCACGCATTACCCACACTCACATTATTACCCCACTCACATTACCCACCCCTTCCATACTTAGTTATATTTTAATTCATGGTGGGTAGTCGAACTCATATCACCCCCTTATCTTCCTTACTTCCCTAACTTGTCCATCTGCCACCTAAAAACTACCTGTTGAGGGGTCCTAAATCCATTTAACTCAAAAAAAGGAACCAAACCCACCACCGAGGCCCAATTAGACTCTACGACATTTGATAGTGGAATGGTTCTCCAGATATTGCGATACGACCAATTAATCGATGGTATTTACGTAGTGTTTTGCAGGATATCTTCTCGCAAAAAATCTTCCTTCAGTTTTACCATTCTCTTTTTCATATTTTCTCTTATAGGTGGGTCTGATACAAGATAGGTGCTAGTATAAACCAACTGGGTAACAAAGGGGAAAATATTAACTACTGAAGAAGGTTGAGCTGGAGATAACCCTCATGCTCAAGCATGCAGACAATGAATCTTACACCTATGGCAAGCATAGTACTAATACATCAACTTGCTGGTGTTTCAATTATTGACCGAGATGCAACTAGCACAATCACATAATTGTGACTAATGAACGCTGAAAGGCATATGAAACGCACAGACCCCTAAAACGCATGAGGAAAATGTAGGGACAGGTGAGGAAATTTGTGGTTAATAATCTAAACGTGGTAATATGAAACATTAATCATTTAAACGTGGCAATCATATAGTGCTATAGTAATTTCTTAATATGATTAGGTAAATGTTAAAAAGTAAATAGGTTAACGGATGTATTCAAAAATACAAGGAGATTATGAAGAGTAAATCACATTCATTGATTTGAGAGGACGACTAAGAATATTCCAGCATCTTTAATTGTTAGCCATCAGATTAGAATTTTAGATTAAAAGATGATTAATTGTGCCCATTTCCAATAGGTATATTCCTTTTGGCGTAATTATCGAAAGAGAACATAAATGCAATAAAATGATGGCAAGAAAAATAGTTTCCTTAGCTCTAATCACTAATCACACATTAACACGATGATTTTTTTTACATCATTAGAGACAATAATTAAAAAAATATTGAATCAGTTAGCTTATCAACATATTCAAAAACTCTTACTCATTACAACATCCATTAATGAGATAAAGTCAAAAGTAATTCCTCCTTAGATCCAATCACACACGCCTTTGATGAAATTTATTTTTTTTCTCCAGTCCTAAAAAAGACTTTTCAATTAAGGTAGTTTAGAAATAGTTCTTTACAATTCCAAAAATTAGGGTCTTTGCAAAAATCATCGACCCTTTCTAACAGTTTGATCCTCTTATTTATTGTAAATTATTAACTAAAACTAACTATCAAAAGTGAAAGCTAAGTAAAACAAAACATCACCACATGGCGCTTTCATCTCTTAGTCTTCTAAGAGTCATCAAATGGTTTCACTTAAGTGGATGACTCTTCTCATACTTTGACCATTTGACGAGGAGTTCCTCACATGTGTTGGAATACGGGAATTTATGTTGGTCCATTGGGGCTGAAAGGATCTCCTTTATCTGCACTGACCATGCCTGACACTTGACTACTTTAACACTTAACTGCTATAATACTGTCTGAGCCTTGATCGGGTGCTCCATGAATTGTTGTACTTGACCTGGCGCCATGTTTTCCACCTTTGAACCGTACTGATGTAATCAATTCTTTCCACCGCTTGGTGGGCCTTCTCAGAGAACATCTGATGGTTGTATTTCTCGGTGGCATTTTACCTACAGTTAGAACATAGTTTAGAGACTGTGAAAGAAAATCGGATGCATATATAAATCACAACCGCCAAATTTTGACAAACTTGAACACATACCTTTGCGGCTTCTTTAACCTGTTTTTTATAATCTGAGTATCAACACAGTCTCAAGACGCTCGTTTTTCTCCTTCAGATGCTCTAGAATTCGAACTTGTGCACTGAATGAGTTTCTTCAAAACAAGGATGAACTTATATTGTCGCATCAACCATTCAATTCGGGTTATTTTATTAAATCTGTCACCATATCTTCATGGATGTTTAAAATTAAATTCATCATGGGTCTTTGAAAAAGATCCGACGTCGATCGATATTTCCATACATAGATGACATTGCAAAGCTGACTAGGAGGCGTGATTAGGACCCAATGAAACTTAACATGACTCGGGGCAAAAATAGGTCATACAACCCCCTTACGTGATAAAGACACGTGGCATTCGAGATCGGTGGTTTCATTTTCTCGCGTTAATTAGAATCATGATTTCTTTAAGCTATTCATTCTAAAACCCAATCCTAGATTGCCAATGCCGAAAAGTGTCAATGATCAACGATCGACTATAAACCTACTCAAGTCCTCTCGTATTAGCTCCCACAAAAAAGTCCCGATGTCAAAAACGCATCGGGGATCGACGATCAAAGATAAATTTATCATGGTCAAAATGTTTGTTGCGATCCTTCTGGATTTTCCCTGATCTTGATAAAGTGCATTGGGCATCGACTACCGACGATTTCTTTACGTCCTTTGTTAACGTCTGTCTTTGTCGTATTTTACCGATGAGGATCAATAAATCAATAAGGTACTTTGTTAGTTGTATCCATTTACATTTGAATGAATATAACCAAGGAAAATTGATCCAATGCATGGTGTTGCTACTATTTACAATTTCTCTATTGTTATGAGTTTTCATGAATGCATGAGTTATACTGTGAATGAATAAATTCGTGAAGGGGTGAATAAGTTTCAATTGTTTCTCTTCCTTGATCTTATGCAAGGAGTGCATATTGTACGCAAGGAGTGCATTTAACAGAGTCTTTTGACTCAAAGCTCAGAAGAGACTGAAACTTTCATATATAGAGTGTGCATATCAAATGCAAGGATTGCGTAGACAGAGTATTTGACTCGAAAAACTCAGAAGAAATAGCTTGGGTTTTCTCATGAAACAACACGAAGATCTGTTGCAAGGAGTGCATAGATCCAGAAATTGACTAAGTGTCAGATTATCCCTCTAAGGAGTCAAAGGGTTCGAGAAACAAATCTCAAGATAGATAGAGGGAAGAAATATTCAAAGGGAGAGAAGATATGAAGGTTTAACGAGTTATTGGCCAAGATCCCTTTAGGAGTAAGCAGAGTCAGTCCAGACGTTAGATCTGGAAATATGCATGGAAGTTATCCGTGAAGCATTTCATCATTTCGTGGTTCAGAGTGTTTTGAAGTATTGAGGAGTGGGATTATCGAAGGTCGAAGTCATGAAGTAATCCTATATATTATCTGCGAAGGGGATACGTGGAAGCAGATAAGTTAGTTCGGGAGGGAAGAACTCTGGAAGAACGTGCGTGAAGCAAGGCACAATCTTCGCAAAGTCAAAAAGAGCGGATTAGATTTGGACCGTTGGATCCAGAGAGGGCATGTGGTGAAGATCCACGAGTTTCAAAGGAAGAGTCCCTCAAAAGGAATAGGGGATAGAACATCTGAAAATGCCCAAAGGCCGAGGTACCAAAATCCATCTTATCCTCCCTCTTGGACAGGACACATGGAGCGTGGAGATTTATTGTGGAGGTTTGACAATCTGTGAGAAAAGAATATAGGAACTTCTGAATCTCCCGAATGTTGAAGTCCCAAAGTGGAATTGGGCCCTGAAATGTGTGGATGCATGGTGCCTAATATAGAGTTTCGGGTACGGAGTACTCTAAGGAAAAGTGGAGGTTGGAACATTTGGAACTCCCGCAACGTGGAATCTCAAAGTAGATCTCGCCTGTTGGTTAAAAAGGGGGGACATGGACCATTGATCTAGTTTTGGTTAGAGTCCTGAAGTTGTGAAGCATCCAGGAGGTTAAGCCCCAGGTCATAGCCCGAGGTCACATGCAAAGAGGGGCTAGCAGAGGGAGCTAGCACCCAAATTTCAAGTCTATAAAAGCGCTAAAGAAGGAGGGGTCGCAAGTTCCATAAGACTTGCACCTAAAAGACAAAAAGGGGCCTGTGTAATTTGTTCCAAGGGATACTAAAGGCCCAAAAGAGATAATTCAACTCAGGAGACTAAGATCTTTGACTAGGAGGTCGCTAAACCCTTAGGATTTGTTAATCGAACCTTTATGCGAACAACTTACACAAACCAAACCAATTTCTGTCAATGCCGATGAGAATCAACGCTTGACGACTGTTGTTTTTGTGTGGTCCCTTTACTCACTTGAATTCTTTCCAAAATTGAATCTTATCACGTTAGGTGCAGTCTTAGCTGACGATTCTTAATTCGGGTGTTAAGTTCTTTTAGACATGAGGTTTCACAAGTTCAAAAAACCTGACTAGGTTATAAGAGAGATGAAAACAAACAGAGATAAACCAATTCCCCAAAATGAAATCGAGTCATACAAATGAAGAAAACAAGTGGTACCCAAAAAGTCACAAAACTTGATAAGGATTTTAGGGTGTGTCTAGTGCTCAAAAAATGGTGACTTACTGGGCAAAATAAGAATCTCCATTCCTTCCCCGGGCTTAGCTGATGCATAAGCTAGTTAGGAAATTAACTGGTTTTTATCAGAGCCTTTTCTATCCTTGCATTTGAAATTCCCCGGTTGGTGAATCCGGGCTTGCCTGTGGGGTTTCAACCTTTATTCCACCTTCGTTTCTTTTAACCATGACCCATGCCCTCTTCTGACAAGATTCGAGTAAATCATTCACTGTCCCCAGACCCTTTAGTTATCATCATTCACTTGCTACAATGTTTCTCCACTTCCAGTGAGCATCCATAGCCACAACGTAGTCACCCTGACGTCATAGACCTTTCTTCACTGCCAACAAGCATCCATTTCCCTGACATAGTGATCTACATACCCTCTCCTACTTTTCACTCTTTTGATATAGTTGAGTTTATTTCGAAAGAATTCCTGAGCGAGTGGGAGAGGAGGACGTCTGTTATTTGAAAAATGAGATGGCTAAGGTGAATTTTTTCTAGGTTTGTCTTGAGGTACATGTGGTCCTTTCCTGCTTTCCATATTTCCCTTTAGGTTTTACCAGATCACTAGGCGGACACTTCATCACTTTGCCAAGGTTGTTTATTTTCACAGGTTAGATACAAAACTTCTTCAAAACAACCAAAATTCTCCCAATGCTTCTTATGTTGTATGTAAGCATGAGTCATGAACAAAGTTCGTCATACCGCATGAAATAAGGTTAGCCAATGCCTTGCTAAACACAACTTCAAAAATGCAAAAAGTACTATAACAAGAAAAACAAAAATGAAGAACTCTACAATCAGCCGTCCTAAAAAAAAAGTATCATGAAAACACACTCATTTTGTTTTTTTAACGAAAATATTGTTTTAGGGCTTGGCCATTCACCGGGAGGGAATTAGGTCACCCCCTTATATTTTTCAACTGATACGTTCCTACCCAAATTTTATCGACTACTTGAAAGGGTATGAGCCATAGATTCTGAAACTTCAAATGTTTTCCCTTCGGCTCATTTTCTCGGTCCCATTTCAGGACTAAGTCTCCTACTTCAAAATTCTTCTCTTTGGCCTTATGCTTATCAAACCACATTTTAACTATCTATTGATGAGCTATGAAATTTGATTTTTCTTTCTCCCTTTCTTATTCCAGCATGAGGAGGGTATCAATTCATAGTTGTATAACTAATGAAGGTTGTCCTCTAGAATTTTGAGTAAGCTGAAGGGATGGAAGATATAGCCTGTTCAGGAGAATGGATTCCTGTCCATAAACCAGAAAGTATGGGGAATTCCCTATAGCTTCCTTGGGTGTTACTCTATCATTCCATAAGGCATTATGAAGTGAACTGTTCCAATTCCTATGATTTTCTACAATTGTTTTCTTTAATATCCTCACTAGGTTCTTATTGGTTGATTCTGCCACTCCATTCCCTTGTGGATAATAGTTTGTAGAGTATATGATTATGATTCCTTTGTCTAACGCAAAATCTGTTAATAGGGTGGAAGAAAAGTAAGTGACATTATCAAAAACAAGGACGGAAGGCATACCAAACCTTGTAATCAGCTGTTGTTCTATGAATTGGATCACCACCTTTTTTTTTACATGAGTCCCATTTCGTGAAATATTCTGGGGAAATCAGTATGTATCTATGTTGTTTTGATGAACTCAATGTAATTTATCCTATGATATCTAACCCCCATTGCTCGAATGGCCTAGAGATGACCACAGGTTGAAGTGGGACAACTTCTCTCTTTTCCCTTCCCGTGCTCATTTGACAAGTTTTACAGTTCCTATCATATGTGTGAGAATCCATGAACAGAGTAGGCCAATAATAGTCATATCTCAGTATTTTTTGAGCGGTGGTATTCCCTACGAAGTGTCCGCCTGCAGGTCCATCATGGAGCTCTTGCGGAACCTTGTCTGCATATTCATGTTCGAGACATCTTAAAATTACCCCATCATAATTAACGCGGAAGAGCACCAAATTTATGAGGCAATATTGTGTTGATTTTAAGCTGAGAGCTCTCCTTTCCCTAGGGTTTAGGTTTTCTGGGAAAGTCCCATGATGTAGGAGATAAGTTAGTTTCTCATACCAAGACTCCTACCCTGGGGAGACATATGAAGCTTCACCACACATAATTCCATTTCATTATCCCATCTGGGGTCTTAATTTACTTGGTCCTGAGCTTCAACTGCCAGTTTAAATAATCCTTGTCCCTTAACCAATTTAGGAGGTTTGATATCTAGATCAAGTTCTTGGACCACTGCCATCCAATTTCCTCTTCTTTCCCCCATCTCTTGTTGACTGACTAGGGATCAGACTGCGGGATGAGGCACAATGAATTTGGTATGGTTCTTTAAGATGTAAGATTTGAAGTGTTTCATTGCCTTGTAAACTGCATAAGCCTGCTTATCTATAACAGGGTAATTTAGTTCAACCCCTTGGATATTAGTGCTCATAAATGAGATCGGGGCCTCATTGTTGTCATCATCCTTTTGAGTCAATACTGCAGCTAACGATTGGTCAGAGGAAAAATTGTAGAGGAAGAAATATTTGCTAAAGTCAGGACTTTGCAACACTGGAGCTTGAGATATTGTAGCCTTAATATTGCTAAAATTACTTTTTCGTTCATCATCCCACTTAAATTCAGCATCCATGCATATCATTTTTTGTAGGGGTTTGATAGTTTCAGCGAAATCGAGGGTGAACTTTCTCACAAAATTGATTTTCCCAAAGAAGGATTGCATAGCATTTTTGTTGTGGGGTAGTGGAAGCTGAGCTATCTCCCTAATTCATTATGGGTCTATGAGAATTCCTGCTTGAGATATAATATGACCTAGTAGTTTCCCTTCCTTGACACCAAAGATAGTTTTCTTAGGGTTTAAAGATATACCATATTTTCTACACCTCTTGAAAATCCAGGGTAGGTGTTAGATGTGATATTCTCTATTCTTTGAGTACACTGTCACGTCGTCCAAATAAACTACTACACATTTGTTGATTAGTCCCTGAAACACTACCTCCATGGCCCTTTGGAAGGTTTCCCCTGCATCGATTAACCCAAAGGGCATGTGTTTATAAGCAAAGGTTCCCCACTTGGTTCAGAAGGTAGTTTTCAAATGGTCTTCCTATGAAACTAGGACTTGGCTGTAACCTGAAAAATAGTCCATCAGGGAGAGAATCTCAGAACTAGACATAGTTTGCAAGAGTTTCTCCATCAATGGGACTGGGTATTTGTCCTTTTTTTATGCTTTGTTGAGGTTTATGAAATCCACACACAGACATATTTCCCCAAACTTTTTCCTGACATGAACCAAATTTTCTACCCATGTAGAGCATCTAACCTGGAAGATAATTTTAGCATCTAGTAATTTCTTTAACTCTTGACACATGAGAGGCTCCAGGGATGGGTGGTACTTACAGAGCTTCTATTGGAAGGGTTTCACTCTGGGATTTAATGGGATTGTGTTGAATGATACGAGTATCATAAGTTTTCAAATCTCGGTAGGACCATGCAAAAACATCTTGATATTCTCTAAAACGTTTTAGATAGGCCTTCCTTTCTTCTTTAGATACTATCTTTCTGAGATTTATATTGTGGGGGTTTTCCAGGGTTCCTAGATTTATAGTTTCGTACACGGGACAAAAAGTTCCTGTCTTTGTGTTCCTTGAACCTTTATGTTGTATTACTGAGAGAGGGGGTGAATCAGTAATAGAGAAATCTAATCCTTTTTAACCATATAATCCAAGTGTTATATCAATGTAGCATTTTCATCCAATAACTACAGAGTAAATAAGTAATGAACAAATGAACAATAATACACATACACAGTACACCAGTGTTTTACGTGGAAACCCAAAGCGGGAGAAAACCATGAAATTATTTTTCTTATATGTCTTGAAGAATTACATTCATTGGAAGCACCAGCTTCCTTTGTTTTCCATCTACAACTGGAAGGAGGCTCCAACCCCCTAGTTTCTTAGGCTACAACCTGAGGGAAGATTCAACTCCACAATTCTCTAGCTACAACCAGAAGGAGGCTACAACCCCCTAAGTTCTTTGTCTACAATCGGAAGGTGGCTAAAACCACCATCCTTGCCCCGTCCAACCGCCCTGAAGTAGAAGTAGAATGATGAAACCACTGTCACACTATCACTGTGACTTATACAGCTATAAAATTGTATCAACTTGTACCACTAACCCACATCCAACCTATACAATTTCCCTGTAATCAATACATACCTAAAATGAACATGTATCAACAAAAATAAAACATCTACATGACCTGTAGTGCTGAATCAATTTCCCTATCTATTATGTAGCCCGCGTATGTACGAGACCAAACTGTTATGTAGGCTGCGTATGCCTTCTGAAAACTAGGGTTTTCTTTCTTCTGAAACCTTTTGACCCTATGTAACTTCTTTCACATAGATCTGTAACCTGTCACTGCATCCAAAATGTAACTGTACCATGTGCATGCATCCTCATATATAACCTTTACCCAAAGCATATATATCTCTCTCTAGTCATGTGCCATATAGGTGTGTGTAATCATGAACAAGTATAATAACCCTCACATGATCTAGTCATCAAACACTTTCTGATATTCAACCTCTCAATACATCAACCACTTCAAAAATACAAGCTCTCAACCATGTACCATAAACCTTAGCCATATGCCAAGAAATACAAGATGTGCCTCAACACGAAGTATCAATGATAAATATACCAGCACTATATTTATGTAGATATGACTTATGCAAAAGATCCCATGCAACCACTAGTCTCTCTAGGGAAAATCCTGAAATATCCATAACCATTTCTCATGCATACATCAAAATCCAACTATTCATAGAAATAAGACATAAATTTTGAGCCAATGGATATATATGATGTATCCGAGCACTGTAGACCTTCCTAGGAGCTTGATCTCACAATCTATAACCTATGCATCTTCATCTTCTCAAGTTTCCATGGCTTTGCCAACATGTACGCACCCTAATACAATGACAGCCTGCGTACGTACACACCCTTATACAATGTCAGCCCATGTATACCTCAATATGTACGCAACCTAATACACTGTCAGCCTGTGTACACCTCAGAAAATAGGCTTTTTGAGTATTCGCTGTAATTCCGAGAATTTCACCATCAACCCTTCATACTACCTCAGACTTTCGCAACTTCATATGTATCAATGAGTACTTGCAATAAGCCTCACACAACAAAAGATATTCAATGTGTTCAAGTGTAATTAAATAAGAGAGATTTTCCCTTATTTATAATTTCATGTAGTATTACATTTTCCTTATTTTAGGGAATTCTCCATTTACTTTATTATTTAAATAATTTCTTTTGCAAAAACTTCGAATTTTTGGGGCTTGTAGATGACTCATGAGGGTCCTCCAACTTCACATGGCCATAACTCTTTAACCATGAAGAGTTATGTGACGTTCCACATACCACCGGAAATGGCATGACAAGCACTATCCATCTAGAATAGTTTCACTAACAAATTCATTGACCTTCATCTCATTATTCCACAATTAAGAATGGGTCCTCTAAACATACTTCTAGGATAACTCAATCCTCAAAGCATCTTCCCGTGAGGGATTTCACCATAAGGGGACCAATTTGGAGTTCATCCATTTGTACTTCTTATCAACCATGAAAATATAATAATGAGTCATATTTACATCAAACAAAATTGGGTCGATTACCCAAACCTTTTTTCTATCGAACTTTCTTCAATGGTTGACATCAATGACAACTAACCTTAATCAACAACCAACCTTAATAAAAATTCTCCCCCTTTGGCATTGATGGAAACACTCTGATGCAATACTAAAATCATGTCATGCAATACTAAAGTCATATCACTCATGCTCCCCTTGGAACCATGCCTCTGTCTTCTGTATCTCTGTGACCTTTGATCCCCCTGGAATCATGCCTCTATCCTCTAAATTTAATAAATATCTCCCCCTTTGTCATCAATGGAAAAGGTATCTTTCCATCCGAGGCTGCTCCCCCTAACTGAACTGTCCTCTTTATGGTGTTTCCTTGTGTAAATATAAGACATATAAGATAATCATTCAAAATCATTCATTTTGGAGTAGAAATAACTCTGAGTCTTTGGCATAGATAATCAAAGGCTTCCCATGGAAGTGGTTTTGTAAATATGCCTTCCACTTGTTCTTTTGTTCCCACATACTCAACTCTGATTTTCTTCTCTGCAACCTATTCTCGTAGAAAGTAATACTTGATTGGAATGTGCTTCATCTTGGAGTGAATCACCGATTTCTTTGAGATACTTATGGCACTTGTATTATCACAATAGATTGGAATAGGTTCATCATACTCAACCTATATATCTGTCAGAGTTTGTTTCATCGAAAGAACATGTGTACAACACATTGTTGCTGCAATATACTCTACCTCGACTATACATAAAGATATTGATGATTGTTTCTTGCTTAGCCATGATACTAAACACTCACCCAAGTAGAACGTTTCTCCACTAGTGCTTCATTGATCATCAATACAACTTTCCCTATTTGCATCTGTGTAGGCAATAAGTGATAGATCCTTTCCTTTTGGATACCATAATCCAAACTCTTCTGTTCCTTTGAGATATCTGAAAATCATCTTCATTTATAATACATGTGATTCATTTGGTGTTGCTTGAAATCATGCCACTTGTCCAACTATCTACATTACATCTGGTTTGGATGTTGTCACATATAGTAGGCTACCAATCATTGACCTGTATTGCCTTTGATCTGTATAATTTGAATCATCATCTTTTCTCAACTTGCAACTGGTTTGTAATCTTCCATTCCGAACCTCTTTAGAGTTTCTTTGATATACTTGGTTTGAGAAATAAAAATTCC
>JASDQU010712197.1:11918-27460 GCA_032191745.1 Picea mariana | reverse complement strand
TTGTCATTGTGTTATATATGTTGATGCTCCCTTACAAATTAACTTCTCAATATGATGAGAGGACACAATTTGGGTGCAGGGGATGGAACCCATACAATTTTGGCATTTCCCCTTGCTACTTGAATTTAATTAAAAAAATTGGTGGTTTATAGTGTAGGTACCTCAATTTTGTAGCCATTGAACACCTAAGACTACATCTACTCCTAAGGGTACGGTGTAGAATTCATATTATAAGTTATAATCTTGTATTTGTAATTTTACCTTGTGGCATTTTCCCATGCCTTCAATTTTTTTTCCATCTACAACCATCACCTTCATATTTGGGATAAGATACAAAAAATGATTTAGTCTCTTTGCGACACAATGCCAATAAAATTAAGGGTACTTCCAATATCTATTAGAATTATGACATTAATATTTTTTATATGCCCATTTTAATTTCATTGTTTGTGGTTGGGTGATACTAGTTATGGTTGTTAATGATATTCTTGGTCTATTCTCATCCTTTGATTTTGAGGTGACATTTTGAGGGTTACATACATCTTCTTCATTTGTTTCTTCAATATTTGAATCATCTTCTTCATCTACCTAACAATTATATAACTTTTTTGAGTTATCTCCTTTATAGCACCTATGTTCGAGATCCCATTTCTCTCCTAAACTCTTACATTTTCCCTCCCTTAGTCTTTGGGTTTCTAAACTATGTTTATTTTCTTCTCATAGACATGGTGGAAGATATTTTGTATTTTCAATGTTTGAGGCTTGGGGAAGCTTTCACCTTGAATAAACCTTGTCATATTTTTGGGATGACCTATTTAATTTAATTTCTATGAATTTTTCCTTACATTTGGCCTTTTCCATGGTTGTAATACTATGCATTTATATTTCTTTCTTTGTGTGTGCCTTTAATTCATGCACATCATTTTTCCTTTGATAACCAAATAACTTGCATTGTCAATGTTTCCCATTCATGCGTGTATTTGTCTACATTGCCTTCTTATTGTAGTCTAGTGATTTTTACAAAAAATTGCTTTTCTATGTTACATTTGAACCTCTTAAATAAATCATTTTTGAATGTATCCTAGTTATATGAATAAGATAAAGACTTCCACCACATGTGCCAATTGTATGAGATGTCTTCAAGTTGCATGGAGTTGTACTCGTTTTTTTCATCTTTGTTATGAAAATTATGTATTTCAAAGTATTCTTCTTCTTTGTCAATTCAAGCTACACTTTTCTTTTCATTTCCATCAAATTTCGATAACTCTAATTTTACTCTCATCGAGTTATAATTTGCATAGGGTGGTGGTTGGTTGATGATCATTAAATCATTTGTGGGCATGCTCAGTTGTAGATTAGTTGTATTTGAAGAATTAGCTGCATTGGCCTAAGACCCTTTGATGAGTGCATTTAGTTCTTTCATATGTTATGTTAATGTCGCCTGAGAGTTTTTTTTATGGTTTACTATATTGTTTCTATTAATTCTTGTCTTAATGTATCACAATTGCGTTTAGTTTCCTACTTCAAACTATCATGGGTCTCTGCAATTTCTTGCTTTAGTTTATCATGTTTCTATTGAAACTCATTCATCGGTTTTGCTTGCTCCTCGCTGACCTGCTTGTATTGGCCCTCTAGTTTCTCCAACGTGGAATTAATATTTGCATGGCCTACCATTTTCCTTTCCTTATTTTTTTTGGAGAAAATTTGAGAGAATTTTTCGTTGATTTTTCCTTTCCTTATCTTTGGAGTTGAAAATTTGAGAAAAATTTTCGTTGATTAATTTGTTTTTGTATAGACTTAATACAGGGGTATGGAATTTCCAAACTATTACAATAAATTAATGTTTAAGGTTGTACATATGCCAGTGGTCTAATTACAGTCATACAATGTAAATACATTTATATGGTGTACAGCCACAATGTTTAAGGTTGTACATATGCCAGTGGTCTAATTACAGTCATACAATGTAAATACATTTATATGGTGTACAGCCACAGTAGCATACGAATTGTATGGTTGATATACGGTGGAAACAATTTGTACATAATTATGCACATAATTGAATAGTGGTTGTGTACGATGGAAACAATTGTGTCCCGTAGCGTACAATGGTTTGTAAATGGTGGTCACTTAGTAGTGGCCCACTTGTAAACTTGTCTCTAATACCAAATGGAGTATACACACTCTGCTTTAATTGACTTTTTAATTGGATATATATATTGTTTACATTGAGTGTAACCCCAAATAAATACGACCTAATGGGTGTCTTTGTGATTTTTAATGAAAGGTTATGTGTTTTAATTTATAATTTATATACTATATTATTTCTTTATATTTATTAATTTATTGATATATATGTATTTTATTTCCTAACTTTAGTTTATGTATATAGTAGTTGGAAGTCTAAAAATACAAATTAATTTAAAAAAGAGATATTTTTCAATTTAAAATATAAATGAATCGTACATAATAAAATTTTATAATACAAAGTTGAAAGGATAGGTTGGTTATGGCCTAAAGATTGTGATTCTTGGGTGTGTTTGGAGTGCTCATTTTATTTTTTTGAGCATTGAGTGCATCCTTGTTGGCATGTTAGGTCAATGATTATTTTATCATAAGGTGAGGTATATTGGTCTCACCCAACTTATCCCTTGTCATTCATGGAAATGAACTTAGGGCAATGACTAGTAATGAAACCCAAGGCTCCCTATAACTTTGTTTCAAAGGTGCACCACAAGTTAATGATACCATTGTTGATATTGAATTCTCTAATTATGAGTGCCATGAGTTTTGAAAAGGATACATTCTAGGTTTTTTTTTTTTTAGGGTTCTCCCTGAATTGATTATCCAAAACTGGGTTTGTGAGGTATGGAAGCCACATGGTTGGCACTGCATGCATATGGAGAGCCTAAAAAAGGGATTATTTTTGTTCCAATGTAGCAGCCTTGCACATGTGCAAACAAACTTGGGACGTGACCCCTGAGTATGTAATAACATCCCGATGATCCTAAATGAGTGGACTCGTGACTTTTCAATTAACAAAAGAAGCACAACTAGCCTACCCAATACGAGTTAATTTCCTTGACCTGCCCATGCATCTTTGGCTATCCCTACAATGCATTATTTCCCTTCTAAGGGATTTTATCTATGAGGAACCTTATAGGTTTTTCAATGCACGACCCCAACATCATGGCTATTTACGAGTTAACCTCTCCCAAGATCCCAAGGAATCTCGTACATCTGGATTGGTATCCTAGTGCATCACCATCATTTCTGCTACATCAATTTACCAAATACCCACTTCTATTTCCAAAGCCCATATCATTGTATAAGGGATTGTCCACGCATGACCCAAGTTGAGGCTAAAACAATTATGTCCACTTTGCCCTTCCCTACCCACACCCAAAGCTCAATAGGTATCAAAAGGGGATGAAGGAGTACAGATTGAAGTCATGCACAAGGGAAAAGGTGTTAGTGAGTCCAATACTTAGCATGCAAAGGTCCCATATCATAAGAGTCTAGCCTCCAAGGTCTTAGTGGTGGTCAAATCCAATAGGCCATCACCTCCTTGTCTCCATGACTTGCTATGGGACCATGCAGTCAAATAGCTTGCTCTCTGTCATCCCTCCCGCACTCTCAAGAAAATGTAACTGCTAATTTGAATAGTATTTCAAAACAACCAAAACAAGACATCTGCGATGATTTTTGGACCATCACTATGTCTTCTAGAAACTCCTTCAATGCTCACCAAACCTCAAGAATAATGATGCAAATATCATTGGTTTATAATGAAAGTGACCTCTTAGAATGTATGGGGCCTAATGACCCTGATAGAAATCACATTGTTTGTTAGTTTTTTACTTCTTTGGGTGGGATAGATTTTCTTTGTTTAAAAGAGGTCAAAATTGTGGGTTTTATGTTTTGTAATGCATTGACAATAATTTGGCATCTGAATAAGGTCTTTTATTCAAACTAGTGGGGTAGTAGTACATGTTTCTATACAGTTTTCTAATTTTGTTATTGAGTGGGTTATTCAACCATCCCAAAGACATGTGGATTCTTAACCTAGATGATTGATTTCTAGGTCTAGCCAATATATATGCTTCCAATGATGCAAGCAAATGTTTGGCCTTTTAGCATTCACTATTCAATGATCGCCTTGATGCCCCTTGTCTTATCTATGGGGATTTCAATATGGTGGAATATCAAGAAGACAAGGGAGGAGTGTTTCGTGCATTATTGTCAGTAGGAGAAGAGAAGGCCTAGATAGATTTGAAGGCTCAAAACATGATATATGACCCTAACCATAACTAGAGGCAAGATTTTATTGAAATTTGGTTCACCTAGACAAATTTCTATAAATGGTCTAAAAATATTTACCAACCATTAGATAGGGCCCTACTATCATAGAAAAACTCTTTCATTTTTTATTTAGTAGGTGGTTGGATCACCCATGTAGACAACACTGCCACTTTCTCAAACCACTAGTCCATTTGGTTTTCTATTTACCAGGGAGAAAAATAGGTGTGGAAGCCCAAGACCCGATATATTTTGAATGTCTCCCATATCAATAGAATAGGTTTCCTAGCCTACATTTGCACTATGTGGAATCACATTCCCTGACCATGCGGGGGTGTTGGCTGGGTTGCTTGGACAAAAGATGTTATTTCTAGAACTATGGCCTTCTTGCAAGGATATGGAAGGTAATTGCTAAAAAAAATGAGCTCATAATTATGTCATTTTCCATTAATCAAATGGACTCGTGAAAGATATGCAATGGATCCCTTACAATGAATATAAGTAATCCTAGGTTGTGAAGAATGCCACTTAATTAGGGTGGATGATGTTCGCCCAGTGGGAGGCACTCAATGGCATTCGTGGTTGCACTGGGTAAAGATGAGAGACAAGGTGACTAAATAATTCTGTAAATAAATAGTCATTAACGAAGATATCTTGGAATCCATCTCTTATTTAAATACAACCATGGGTCAAACAACTAAGAAATAAGAGATTGAGCGTGAATTTGTGAACCAATATAGATTATTGTTTCAGTCACAAGTGGTGTCTCTAGAGAGATGGAAGCTACTCGTAAATGCCTTGATATTATTCCATGCAAAATATTAGAAGATAAAATGAGAGCCTTTGATATAGCCCTATCCCTCAATGAGTTCATTGTTCCCCTTCATGAAATTTCAGGAAATAAGTCCTCTCGTCTTAATGGTTTACCCTAAGAATCTGTAAGGACACCTAAGACTAAATCTTCTTTGGGTGTAAAATGAATCCTTTTGCAATCAGTCTCTAGGGTCGGGGATCAACTAAGGAATCATTGTTAATACCCAATGCAAGGGACCTAAATATCATCACAAATTGATGTATGTTACTTTTCTCAAAACCTCCTACAAGATCTTAACCAAAGCCTTGGATTTATGATGAAATAATACACTTCCCAATATAATTTGTCCTGGACAAATTGGATTTATTTGGGGGTGGTACATTCTCAACAATGTTATTGTAGTTTTGGAGGGAATGAAATATGCTCAAACTTCTAGCCTAGATTCCTTGTTCATCAAGATTGATTTTGAGAAGGCATATGATTTAGTCAAGTGGCCTGTCATCTTGTTCATGCTCAAAGCCTTAAGGTTTGGGCCCAATTTTCCTCATTGTGTGGAAATTCTCTTTACATATGCATTGGCTCATCTCTATTAATCAGTGCAATCAAAGACAATTGGGTTGTTTCAATCCATTAGACAAGGTTACCCCTTGGCTCCAACCCTCTATGCCAATGTAGTCAAGTCACTTGGTTATTTTATTAACTCTAGAGTCTTGATTTAGGGCATATTCAAGGAATTACTCTTCATCAAATTGAGACAATACAGTGAGTCAATAAACACTTTGTAGATGATTATTTCTGACTATCTTAGAAGACCAACAATCCTAGAGCCATGCCATGGATTGTATGGACATTTTTTGTATTGCCTCGGGTTCAATTATTTAATGTGACAAGACTCAATGGTACAAATAATTCTATTAGATGATGCTACAGTCATTGAACTCCCAACCATATGTGTTGTTGTTGATTTTCTCAACAGTAGGCCACCATCGAGCTGAGGTTATGAGTCTACAAGGAGATCCAACCCTTCTGGTTGCCCACTCTCCACACACAAAAACCCAGGTTCCAAATCTATTTCCCACAACCTACACAACCCAAGGAATGGGACCCCCCTTCACTACACACAGTCCTTTGGGCCTTCCCACTTCCCTCCAAGGCTCTAGTGCATCTGGTTGACTAGAAATCCTCCCAGATACTCCAGGAGTGCTCACAATAACCTTCCCAAGGATCTTGAGCCATTTCCTCTACAGAAAATGCTCTACAGACTTATAGCCCAATTTACAGGCACGCAAGCCTCTTTCTCAGCATAAAACATAGCCAAACCATGGCTACCTTCAAGAACAACATGGATGGTTCTCTTCCCATCACTCAACTCCTTTCTTATTGTCTAAATTCTGCATGTAAAACTTGTCTCTATTCTACATACAAATTTTCCTTCTTCTTCCTTGCTTTCTTGAATCTCACTCTTCTCAAAGATGATTTTACTTCATCTCATGCTCTCCAATAAATATGGGATGTGACTCCTCACACCCACCCCCTTACATGAGTTTAATGATTGGATTTGGGAACATTCAAAAACAATTTAGAAGATTATACAAAAATATAATAATTCAATAATGTGGGTTGGATTAATACCAATGAATAATTCCCCCTTGGACCCCCTCTCTCTTGTGGAATCATGTCCCCTCTTTGTTCTTCACCCCTTTCGTATCGCAGCCAATGATTATTGCCTTTGTTAATTATTTTAATGCATATAACATACAATTTGGCCCACATCCATATTAAAATCAATACGGGATATTCACCCCAACACATTGACTTACCAACCTAATTCACATTTATACAATTACATTATAATTGGTGGGGATTAAAACTGGGGAAGTTACACTCCCCTGCTCCTTTTTTTTTTCACTGTCATTAGTGCACAACACCCTATAGGTGTACATTCATTTTACAATTCCATCTCCCCGACCATTAATCAACATATAGGTTATTTGGCCCAAAATCACAGAGGCATTCCAGCCTAAACAAAATTACATAGGTGCTTTGGCCAAAAAATCATAGATACATAAGCACCCTAGCCCCAAAAATATACATACATAGGCACCCTGGCCCAAAACATGTACATACATAGGCACTTCAGTCTGAAAACCATAGACACTTAGGCTCCCTAGCCCAAATCGTGTAAGATAATTTTACAGTTCATCATTCTGGCAACAATCCCAACCAACAATCCTTCATTCTTCCTGGTCTACACCACCTTTTCTCTAGATCTAGCTGCATTATTCTTCATACTTTCTTGGTTCCCACAACAATTCCAACCAACAAAATCTCGTTCCCCTCAACTGGCACAACCCAAGGAAGTGTACCCCCTTCTCTGCATTGCAGTCCCTCAAACTATACCACTTCCCTTCCATGGTTCCAGTACAAGGTCGAATAGGAAGTCTCTGATTTGTGGCTCCAGGAACTCCAGTTGTGATAATGGAATCTCCAAGTATCAAATAGTTTCAATTGTGCCTCATGCACAAAATATTAACACAACTCTGGTGTAAAGAAAATACACAATCATGACACGCAATCTCGTGCAACTTCCCATTAAAATCAAAACATAACACAATCAACTTATCCATACGTAGTGATGACTAAACAGAGACACCAAAGCATTCAATCCCATAAAACACAAATGTAGAGATGTCATTCAGGCACAACAATCAATAGTGAATAAGGGAAAACTTAAAACACACTGATCAACAATCATCCCATCTTTCATCATAATTAACATAGTGATTACAGTCACTTATTCATAGGGTTGTTTCTCTATTTCACGAGCAGTCATAGCAAGAATTTAGCTCATTTTTTTGTTCCTAACATGCCCTTATGATTCCAACCACCATGTCATATGCATTATTGAGTTGCCTCCCCCTTACCATCCTCACCCTCCAGGCTTAGGCATCCCCTTCACTACTACATAGTCCCTCAGGCAATCCATCATTTTCCAAGGTGTTCTTGTGCAAGGGAAGCGCCAACTCACTACCATATTTTTCATTGGAAATTTGTAACTTGTGGCAATCATAGGGTTCTATTGTCATATCAATAGCCTCCTTTGAAAGCTTTCCAACTTTGATAGCTATCATCTCATTTGTGTCACACACATACAGTTATCATGAGAAATCATCATAGAAATTTTACATATTAATTTCCAAATCTGTCTTACATATACAAAACTAAATTTCCCAAGTGCAAGATTTCTTCTCAAGACGTTTGGCTCTTGCAATAGAAGGCATCTGTATTCCTTATATTTTTACACCACTTCCATATCCAAGACCATTTTTCCTATAATTTTTCTCATTTTAATTCAGCCAAACAAATTGTTAGCATATCACAACAATTTTCAATTATTAACTTCTCAAATTTGCTTTATACAGGGAATTATTTTCCCGAGGATGACATTTTTACTCATTATGTTTGGCTCTTGCGGCTATAAATGTCGTTCTTCCTTATGGGATTAATCCATGTCATATACAATGCCAATCTTCCTACAAATTTTCTCAACTTTATTGCAGCCAAACATGATTATTAGCACTCATGCACATTTTCATTAGTTCATGAAATGATCTCAAAATTGTAATTTACAAGCAATTCAATCATTTCCAGCCATTATTCACATTTAAAATGGAATTCAACCACTAGTCATACTATCTAGAATTAAACTATCATTCATTGCAACATATGCATTCAGTCCATGAAATGATTTTCAGAATTATATTAATCTAAAAATTCCATCACCTCCAGCTATTATTCACATTAAATGGAATGAAACCATCATTCCTCACATATGCATTACCAACACCCAGAATTTTCATAATGCAGTAAAAAATTACTAATAAATAAACCGAATGTGCCACTTCCCATGGCCACATTTACCCAATGCATCCTTGCATTGACTCTGGAATACCATATATCCATGTCATGTATTCCTCCATGGAGAGTTGAGAGGTCTAGCCAATGCCCCAACACATCCTCTGAACTCTTCCCCACAAATCTATCCAATCATTTGGATATCTTCCTCTTCAACCCATACATAGGTGCACTAGGAACATCATCCCTTACTGTTATTCAGTAACTTCAAAAAGGTTTCAGTCCAAACATCAGTTATATAGGGGAAAACCATTATGCACTTGGATGTAACTATAGCCTTTCCATATCCAACCTCAACATGGCCTCACACATGACCATCTCTAATGGCATTCACTGCTACCACGAGAGTATGTTTCTTGACTTAACTTGGTTATGACCTAATAACCAACATAACACAATATGCAATTACATTTTACATAAATGCAATCTAGCATCCATAGAATTTGCATACTCAAGGCCCTTTGCCTTTTTTCATCCATTCAAATATTAAATTTTAACTAAGGGAATTATTACCTCAATTCCCTTCAACATTTATACATCATAAACAACCCAAATGCATATATGTCTAGTTGTTATTACATTACTTGATGCTACCTGATCAACTAATATTTTGTAGAATCTCGCAGGATCCCTTTACCAACCTTTGATCAACATCTTACCATCATCATTTTCCTTCATATGGATGGATTTTACATATATCAACAACATCATCAACATTGTTTTCATCCATGATATAAACATTTTTCTTGGATACACAATCCATCATTATTCATACTCAAATATCATGATATCATTATTCACACATAATAATAGAACATTCTTAGTCTACAAGCATGTCACATGACATCATTATTCACACAAAGAAATAGACCATTTCCAGTCTACAAGCATGTCACATGCATCATTATTCACACATAGCAATAGACTATTCTTAGTCTACAAGAGTGCCATATACATGTCTAGGCATGTCCACATTCACCCATGCACATTAATAGACATTAAGAAATTAATATCATCATGCCTATTTCATGTGCATCCACCATATCTTTCTTATATGCATCATGCATCAACTTTTTCATGTGCTCCAATGCACATTTATTTCATCATTATTTATTTATTTGGTTGTGGTTGTAGATGGATGTCCTTGAATTACTGTCTAAACTTGATGCCCTATGTACTACCATTTTGCTTGACTATGCACCATTGGATTGTATCCTAATCCTTCCATCCATTCCCCACTTGGCCATCTTCATTTCCAGCCACTATATCCACTAGTGTTGTCATCTCACAACTGCTCCCTTTATGCAGAGAATCCTATCCCAAAATATTTTTTCCAAATTCTCAATATTCGTTGTTATGTAACATGCACTACTCCAACTGAATATTAACACTACAATCTAATTAACTACTCCCCATTTCCTCGACCACAATGGTCTTTAAATGCCATTATCATTTGGCATTTCAACATTCTGAAATATCTCTTTCATGTTATCTTTCTAATATATTTTATTATTCATGGCCTTGCTCAATTTTCAAATAAGTCTCTTCACTTGATTGAGTGATTCACTGTGAATCACTACTTGGCCACTCAAGACCACTCTACTCCAAATGGAATGCTACACATCCTTTGTTTGTTCTTGTACCCTATTTTTGTTATGCACTTTGATAACGTAAGTGGATTTCTTACTCTGAATACTTTAGACAAAAATTGCTAGATCATATCTAACAATTCCCTCTTCTTGCATTCCTATGTTTTTACATAGAGATGACTCATCCACTCCATGAGTCACACCTCATCTCATGATATCATTTTACTTCTCTTGCAACAAGCTTTATAGCCTTCATTACATTTCTATCTTCAAGGTTATAGAGTTCTCCTTAAATCCTTGTGCATTCATATGACACTCTTCACTTGTTGGATTCATGTCTCATGTGAGAATATATTCTAATTTTCCCTTGCAAGACACTTAAACTCTATAGAAGTAAAATATTGTTATTCCTTTTCTCTTCCTTAGACCTTTGTCAACCTTGCAACACATGCCATGCATCCCTGCACTTCCCTTTGTCAATCTTTGATGCTTCAACCAACTGGACAAGCTTGAACTGCTTCCATGTCCAATGGACCTTGGGATTATCCTAAAACAAGCCCACACAACCCTCATTTGTGGATTCTTATCCTCTTTCTATAAATCCATTCACACAACACTCTTTGTTGGAGTGCTCCTATGCTTATTAATAATTCCTTGTTAATAAAATTTTCCCCCTTTTACTTCTCCAAGCTATTTCACTTCAAGTGTGTCTCTATACTTATGCATAGGTACCATCATGAATATATGCACTCTTCCTTACCCAACAATTACCTATGGAACTCACCTCTATCGTCTCAGAAATTTTCTACGAATTTTGACATTATTTGGAAAAATATTCACATTGAGTAGTTACATGGTTCATGGAATCTGATTCCACTTTTTCCTGCAACTTTATGGAGTAACCCAATGCTCCCCTAGAATAATTATATTTATATCATGTTGTCTTCAAGATTACCTTTCCAAATACCATACTCATGCTTCAATCTAATTTATGAGCCAAAAGTTATGGTTTCCAGAAATTCCATTCTACTCAATGGTGTCCTTCAAGTCCACTAGAAATCTTCCTTCCGATTCCTTGAGAATTTTTTTTCTCAGAACTAAATTATGAGTGGATATATAGATTATCATATCCAATAGCTTCCCAATTACTACTCTTTTGGTCAATTTTGAGTATTGAACAGAAATCTATATGAAATTGAATATTGCCAATTTAACCATTTTGTACACCTTTCTCCTCGGTGTAAATAATCTCAAACACCAATTTTTGCCACTTATAGAGGTAAATCTATCAAGAAACAAAAAAAAAATTCTACGTGACATATACAACATTGTTAAAATTGAATTCACAACAACTTTTAGATTGTCAAACCAATGCTCCAGTCAAAATCTACAACAATCTGGAAATGACAACTTTGCCCCTTTGGACTTTCTTCTGGATTAGTAATTTTATCCTTGTTCATCCATCCCTACACCAATTCCCTGGGAATTTTTACAGAATCTCAATTGGGTATTCCCATTACTAGCCTCTAAACAATATGTTACAGTTTCACCCTTAACCAGACTCTAAACTGTTAGTTATATGTTGTAGAAGTTTTCATTGTTTTACTCATTTTATCCTTGTATGCTACATGCGTCTTCTTTTTCTCCCTGTACATTTTAACATACCTAGATCTCAAAATTGGCTCCATGGTTGTCTTATATGGTTCATAATATTTCCATAGATTTCTTTTGTTCCCAAAACGGACCTCCGAGCAAGGAGTTATGCCCTTCGGAAGTAAATCGGTGTTGAAATTTTACCTTAATTGTTTTAGTTGTAACTTTCTCATACGAGATCTATTTTATGACCTGATTATCCCATTGGAAATCTCTCTCTGAGTTATTTTATTTAAGCTACAGAGACAAAGTGTATGTACACTATATTCTCGCGGGTTTTGATTGCCTAAAAACATTGTTTAGGACCTCAAAATCGCCCCGCAAGTTAATGATCTTCAAAAATATGAAAAAATCAGAAAATTTCATATAAAACTAATTGTTTTACTATTGTAACATCCTTTTAAATTTGAGTCATTGATCTCATATCAGAAACAAATATGGACCATTGATCCACTCTCAATCGGCGATCCACAATCATATATTTCTTATTGTAAACCAAACTTGCCCATCGATCTCCCCGATGCATGATCATCGGTCATCAGATATTTATTTTAGCAAACTGAAACTGCTTGTGAATCTCCCCGATGCCCAATCATCGACCATCGACCATATTTTTGTTGATTTGGAAACCGTTCTAACATGGCATGACACGTAGATGTTGATGTGGCATGACACATCATCTCGAGGAATCAACTTGGCTAATGTGGCATGACACATGGATGTTGATGTGTCATGACACGTGGATTCTTACATGGCATGACACATGGATGTTGACATGGAATGACACGTCGATGTTGACATCATCATCTTATTTTCCTTCATTGGTGATCAACCACTTCTCTTGGAAGACTTAAACACTCTACTAAATCTATCAATGCCCAATCATCGACCATTGGTGTTCAAAGACTTCTCTTGGTTGAATGAAAACTCTCGAAAACTTTTATCGATCCCCAATCATCAACCATTGGTGATCGAAAATCCCCTTTGGACACATGAAACCTTCACCAAATTTTGTCGATCCCCGAACATCGACCATCGACAAATTTTGTTGGCAAACTTCAACACTTTGAAATTTTGGCAAAATCCCTCGATGAATCTGGGTCATTGATCTTCTGTTTAGAATGATCTTGTCCATTTATTGTGTTCCAACCTCCCAATGGATGAAAATGAATCCAAACCGTCGATATGGACACCTTTCCAAACTTAGAGAACATTATAAATTTTTAAATTTATCACTATGAATCTAGGTCATTGATCTCAAGATCAAGCGTGATATCAACTGTCGATTCCCTGAAATTTCCTAGCTCCTTCAACCTCCATTAAAACATGAATTTCGACCTTGTATGTTGAATTTAACTCTGTAACCTGACCAAATTATGCCATTAAACATCTCATACATTTCTGACACAAATTATCTCGAATTTTCCCACAAATTTGGGGGTTTTCACTATGGATCTCCATTGTTTTTCTCTAAATTCACTCAAATCGAAGTCTGTAATAGTGAATTTTCCCAAATTTGTGTTGGTTCTTGGCCTATATAGGTATAGTGTTGAACCATGAGCTTTGATACCATATTGTAACATACCCAGCCTCTGGCTGAATAACATTACGTGTGGAATACACTTTAAATGATAAGGTTTTCTGCTAATTAATTTCTTGTAGATTACCAACTACATATCACACATATATTTAACCATTTTACTAATACTATAGTTCTAAATGCATATAACAACATATATTAAAATGTGAGTGTGATTTCTCAAGGAAACAAAAACACACATTGTTCATACAAACGATTTACACAACAAAATGAACATAATAACATAACATAGAACTTATCTATAAGTATAATAACCAATTGGATGCATACGAAGGATGAACCTCCCAACCATAGGTGTTTTTGTTCATTTTCTCTCAACAACAAGACACCCCCAAGCTGAGGCTATGAGTCCATAAAGAGATATGGCCCTTCTAGTTGTCCACTCTCCACACATAGCAATCCCAAAACCCAGGCTCCAAATCTGTTTCCCACAACCTGCAAAACCTAATGAATGGGATCCCCCTTATTTGCACACAGTCCCTCAGGCCTTCCCACTTCCCTCTATGGCTCCAATGCATCTAGTTGACCATAAATCCTCCCAGCTACTCCAAGAGTACTCACAACATCCTTCATAAGGATCTTGAGCCATTTCCTCTACAGAAAAATGCTCTACAGGATTACAACCTGATTTATAGGCACACATGCCTCTTTCTCAGCATAAAACACAACCAAACCATGGTTTCCTTCGAGAAAAACATGGATGGTTCTCTTCTCAACACTCAACTCCCTTCTTGTTGTCCAAAATATGCATGTAAAACTTGTCTCTATTTTTCATACAAATTTCCCTTCTTCTCCCTTTCTTGCTTGACTCTCACTCTTTCCAAAGATTATTGTACTTTATCCCATGCTCCTCAAAAACTATGGGATGTGACTCCTCAAACCCACCCCCTTACATGAATTTAATGATTGGCTTTGGGAACACTCAATAGCAATTTAGAAGGTTATACAAAAAGATAATAATTCAGGAATGTGGGTTGGATTAATACCCATAAATAATTCCCCCTTGGACCCCCTCTCTCTTGTGGAATCATTTGTTTCGTATCACAACCAACGACTATTACCTTTGTTAATTATTTTAATGCACTATTCACATATTAAAATCAATACAGACTATTCGCCCCAATACATTGGCTCACCATCCTAATTCACATTTATACAATTACATTATAATTCATGGGGATTAAAATTGGGTATGTTACATCCATGGAAGCAAAAAAAGTGTCCTAAATCCATCTAGGGATCAATGCCTCCCTCCAATTTTCTCGATGATTCTCCTCCAAGGTAAGTTTCTCTCCTAAGAAAGAAAATAACCTCCACGTGTTTGCCCTATGAATAAAGCCACTAATCCACATAGGTCTCCAACACATTAAGGAAGATCACAACAAAAGCATCAAGTCAAGGCTTAGCAATCCAAGATTAAGTTGTCTCCAATGTGTATGTCCATCATGGAACAACCAAGGGTAATCAACACACCATGCACCCCACATCACATGAAGAACCCTCAAAACATAGTCACTAAATTATGAGAATTGTAGCCTCAAAACAAGAACTCTAGCCCCAAAACCTATATTTTTGGGTCAAAAACTCCAAATTGACAATTAACCATCGAATAAAAAACTAGTGCTACCAGTAGCACCTTTTTTGCGAGGAAGGGAAGGCAGGGGAGGTGAAG
>JASDQU010712196.1:24634-35565 GCA_032191745.1 Picea mariana | reverse complement strand
GCTTAAGTGCCTTACTGTGTTAAGGGTTAATGAATGCTAGATCTAACTTATCATGCTAAGTGCTAAGTGCTCTGGGTATATTTTCATTTGTTACTGCGCCGATCTATATTTATGTTCTGCAAAGTTAATAGGGTTACTAAACTAATGCATGTCACCTTATAAGCGTTAATAGAATATTCTACGAGGTGTTTTTATCACATATCTGTGTCCCAGCTTGGTTACAGACACCTGCGTCTTGTAAACCCCCCTGCTTCTACCTCGGGTGAGACTTCGTTTGCTCGTAGGTGTTGCCGAAATGACCGGTAGTCGAGGTTTTTTTGGTGCACTATTAAGCGTTGTACCCTGGGTCTGCCCCTGTGCCAACATACAATTATATTTCCAACAATATTCATTGAATGTTATTTCCATCAATCTTCATTGAATGTTATTTCCATCAATCTTCATTGAATGTTGTATGTTATTATGTTTAAATTTCATCCATCTTCATTGAATGTTGTATGTTATTATGTTTAAAGAATATTTCCAACAATCTTCATTGAATGTTATTTCCATCAATCTTCATTAAATGTTGAATATTGTATGTTATTATGTTTAAAGAAATGCATAAATAATCTTCATTAAATGTTGAATGTTGTATGTTATTATGTTTAAAAAAATGCATAGATTTCCTAAATTGTTCCACTTTATGTTATGTTTTTTACAAGTTGATTCACTATTTTTTTTTTTCATATATATATATATATATATATATAAAACTTCATAACATATTTATGATAAGATTGTATACTAATATATATATAATTAATTAAATATTAAAATATATATAAAACCGATTAATTAATATATTATCAACTAAATAAATTAAAAATCAACTAATATAAAATAGGAAGAATTAATAGAATATTAAAATTCATTAACTAAATTGTCTCAAATAGAAATTAATAATATGATATCGCATGGTATTAGCTATCGGAATATTATATAAGATTCTAATAAAAATAGATACGTGCACTATTACAATATAGGGCTTTATCGTCACATCATGGCATCGTTGATGCCCTCTCAACCTTTTTATGGTGATTTTTTCTCGGTGTTCATCAAGAGTGGGTGTTCATCTTATTTGCATTGCTTTTGTATCATTGTACGACACAAACTATGTTAAGAGAACAATCTCTTAATTGCATCATACTTTACATCATACTTAATTGCATTATACTTTACATTGGATTTGCATCATGAGCATCATATTATGATGCAATAGAAGGCTAGGTGTTGTGGTTGCATTGGGGTTTCGTTGATAGTAAAAAAATTCCAATGTGTTATAATACTATTATCATTTCGGCACACACCATTCCAACACCATTCTTTTGAATAGCTCTAACCAATCCTTGGCAAGAGGGTGCTAAATCAATGCAGTTCACGATGATTCGATTTATCATATAATATTACCTTATTATGATAGGTTTGCACTATTTCTATTAGGTTTATTCAAGATACTTTAGCATATCCAATCTTTAACGATTTAATAAGAAATTATAACGTCTTTCAAAAAATTAACAACAATAATATTTAATTTTAATTAATAAAAAATATTACATTTAATTAATATTACTTTATTATTTTTAAAAATGGTTGAATAACATTAAAATTAATTTATTATAATTTATATTATTTTTAAATTAATTAAATTTATTGTATTTAATTAATAATAATTTATTATTGCTAAATTTAATTAATTAATTTAGTATTAAATTATAAGAATCAATCAAGTCTAGTTTGGGTGTTTGAGAGGAGAATTTGTTATCGTCCACAAAATCCATGTTTAAATCCCACTTGTGACATGTTTGCCCTATATGGGCTAATTGAGGCTGACAAGATACCAACTATCTCATAGATAAATAGATAGATTCTAAATTACTAATTTATTATTACTAAATTTAATTAATTAATAATATTAAATTATAAGAGTCAATTGGGTCTAGCTTGGGTTATTGAGAGGATAAACTGTTATTCTCCCCACCTAGGTTCAAATACCACTTGTGACATGTTTTCCATAGAGAGATAGATAAATAACTAAGAGCTTAAAAGTAATTTATTTAATATATTGAGTCTGCAATGGTGCCACTCTTCCCCTGGTGCACGACGACTAGGGTTTAACCCTAGCCACTCGCGGCCTCTATACGAGCCAGGATTTCAACCCGCTTCACCCTTCTTCGCCTTCCATGGCCACAAATGCATCCATCTTTGCAAGTGCCCTAGGCAGTGGGGATTTTCCCTCCTCCTCGATGTCCAGGCCAGTTTTTGCTTCGAAGTTTGCGGCTTCTTTTCATGAGGTTGTTCATCGGGGCTTTGTTCCTTCTTCTTCGTCTCTTTTGTTTCAAGAATCCCCTCCTCTTATCATTCCCATGGGTCAAGATGCTGAGGATGAGGAAGAATACTACAAATCCTTGAGTTTGGTTTGCCGATTCTATGGTTTTTGGCCAAAGTTAGTTGATCTCAATAGTTGGATCTTAACTAACTAGATTCCTATTATGAAACATCAACCCTTCATTCATCCTTGTGCTAAAGGATTCTTCATTGTTGAGTTAGAAATTGAGGAAGATTGTGATTTGATTCTCAACTTAGGTTCGTGGTTTTGGGGCAACTTAGGTTTGTGCATGAAACCCTGGACTCCTTCTTTCAATACAACTACTGACATTCTCTCCTCAACTTCTGTTTGGGTGAAAATTCCCAACCTTCCCTTGCATTTCTGGGGTTTACCTTCGCTTGAAGCCATTGGTTCAACGTTGGGAAAGTTCCACTTTKCATGTCGTGAWAATTCAAGGCACAACACCTCCACTTTTTCCCGTATTTGCGTAGAAATGGACTTCGGTAAAGTATTCCCAACCGAAGTTATTCTTACTAGTAAACATTATTCTTGGTCTCAGAAAATAGACTATGAGAGAGTTTCCTTGCGTTGCAGATATTGTTTTGAGGCAAGACATCTTGCAACCCATTGTCCCAAAGGGCCCAAGAAGAACCGAAAGCCTCGAAAATCCACTTGGTGTGTGGGGTCAAATGACGACCATCAAGTAATCTTGAAGCCTCCTCACGTTAGCGAAAAGATGTCTCCGTCAGATCCTCCTCAACCATCGAGTCCATAATCCAATCATAAGTTGGAGAAAGAGGCGTCTTCCCCTCATGCTTTAGATGAGGGACTTCGAGTCTAGTCTTTTCCTCAGCCATCAACTTGCTGGGCAAATCAGGATGATGATGTTGGGGTATTGGATGAAGAAAAAACATAAGCTCTAGATCAAGACAATCCAGAAAATACATACATCACAAGTACCTCAACATTTGCAAATGAAGGTTGGATGATAGTAAGAAATAAGAAGTCATCACATGCCACATATCAACCAATGGTAACATGAAGTCAGGCCTATAATTTAGCCAMATCAAAGAGCTCCTCCCCAACAAGTCAATTTAGATGCAATGTGTATTCACTCTTATCCTCAAAGTTTTTTTCTGAGTGTATTCAGTAAGGTTGTTCTATGTGAAGTTTTTGTTTGAGTATTTGAAAYAGTCATTAGTAGCTTGTAATAGTGGTTTAATTGAGGCCCTAAATTGGCCCGAATTTTGAAGGACTTTGTAACKCCTCAACGGTTTCGACTGCGACTTTTTGATAATACAAATTTCCTAGTTTTTGTAATTTTATTTATTTATTTTAGATTATTATTATTATCTTTTAATTAATAAAAATATTGTGTTTTATAATTAATACTAATTATTATGATTAATAATATTAATAGTTATAATAAATTACTAATCATAATTGTAGTCAATTATGTTYGATCTAATATCATAGTCGATTGAATTTGTTGTAAATATTTATATATATCCATTACCTAGTCATTGGATTTATTAACGAAGAACAATGAAGATATTGTTTATAAGATATTTATGTAATCAAAGCACTCAATTTTTTGTGGTTTTTATGATTTTACAATATTTAYGTTTTCTATAGCTATGTTTACATGCTTATTGGTTGAGCCAAACACTGACTAATTTATGTTTATTAAAATATACATTATGCACTAGAAACTCTAATGCATTAAAATTTAGAAAATAACAATATGAAACCACCACACACACACACATACACACAGATATATATTAAAACAAAAAACTAAGAATACACTGAATATTTGACATCACTACTCTTCTAGTTCTACTTGATCACCTAGATCTAATTCACCTCTTACATTTATACCATCCTCTTCTTGACCCAGTACAATAATTGCAACAAGTACATTTTCAAAAAACCCTTTTCCCTTGGGTGTGCAAGAAATAAAAACCACCAACTATTGCCCAAGACATTAGGATGGAAGCAAACTTATTTGTAGTGTTTTAGAAGCAGAAATGGTTTGGCTTGAAATGTTGACATTTCTCTATGTATGCCAATATAATACAATTCACTAAATAGGTCATGTTTAATAGATCTCCTTATATTAAAAAGATCAAACCATTTATAACTAAAAATCATACATTTAAAGGAACTATAGTCCAACTCAATTATCTCTTAAATGATGCTAATATATTTTGATGTTTTAGGATTCCATAGTGTTGTGTACTAGTATTATGGGTTTTTTGGATCCACTGTGTTTGAGAAATTGATATTTCAGACCTATGATACACAACCCATATTCATGACAGAAAAATAAAGACCAAGGTATAATCAACATGAATAAMGATGTCATAATTGTGATACAAACTAATTACCCATCMAAATAAATAAGTGTTTTAATTTACCTCTCTAGGAATAACATCCATCTACAACTCACCACACCATCTAATTAAATATATTTTACCAAGTGCACCAAAAGATGGACCTAAGTATCTATAACACTAGTAGGCAATTCTTTCTCAAAAATACAAGTAAATTCTACTATTTCATCATGCCATATAGGATACTCATGACATGTATCTCTTTTGATGTGATCCACATAAAGTCAAGATGGACGTAGATACTATTTAGTAATTTCATAAAGTCAAATTACTTTATATTTTGATGTATATACTTGTTGAAGATAAATTTATTGTCTAGATAAATATTCAATAAACAACCTTACAAACACAGATAATCATTTGATGGCATGAAGAAAATATTGTGTGAGATTAGTGCTTCCACACATAGCTATCAAATAGATATGTTGAACATACGCTTCCCCAAATTAGTTAGAATATGGTAATAATATTACAAGGGTTGGGGGTATTTTAAGAATTCTAAACTAATTTATACCACAACCACATTAGTGAGGAGTTATTTCAGATTGTTTCCACTAAATTTCAATGGTGATAACTTGCACTTATACCTTCAGTTACAGTAGTAGAGAGAAAAGTTCAGATCAGATATGGATGACAACATGAGGAATATACGTAACATTCTTGCACAAGAGTGACAACAGTTGAAGAAAGCTATGACAAGCCTTCAAAACAATGCATGGATCAATGGAGCTAGTGGTTCAAAGAGGCAACAAACATGATAGAAAGGACATGATGAGGAGTTTGCATATTGTTTGAGGGAGTACCAGGAGCTTGGTACGAAATTTCATGTAGACATGTCATTCAAGGATTTTTTCTCCATCAAACATCCTGAGTGGTATGAACCCCAACTATCAGTGGTCAAGAAGAGGAAGGTGTCCAGGAAAAAGGTTGATGGTGCATATGGTGAAGTGTCCCCATCAACCATTGAGGATTCCACATCATACCTTATTAGTGATGCTTAGGATGATGAGGATGTGCATGAGGAGGAGTTGGCAGTGGATGCGATACCTTGTGAGGTTGACCTCATTTCTTAAGAGATGTGTATCAGAGATGAGAGAGAGGTAGTTGGTTTTGAGGAGGTTTGTTCACATGGGTCACCTACTGAGATGGATCTCATTTCTCAGGAGTGTTTTTGAGTGATGTTGGGTAGAGTGGTACAATAGATGTTAGGGCGTACTCTGATGAGGATTCCATAGTTGACCTTGGTAGCAGGAGTCATGAGGTATCACTTCAACATCATGTGGATGTTTTTTCATGTGAGTCACACCATTTGACATGGAAACTGAAGGTTCACGAGGACATGATTGTGGCAACCATGAGACACCTCGATGACACACATACATTGGTGGCTGATTTTTGTTGGATGGCCACTATGGCGCATAACAACTTGGGAGGATATATTTCCCTTGTAGATATGATTAAACTCAAGGAGGCCCTGGTAGTGACTAGATATAACTACCTACACCTTCTCATAGATAGGGATTATCTTCCAATGTGTGATGTGTACCAGGGTGCATTGGAAGGGAAAAGAGCATGAGGTAGATAGATTTACCTGTGATATGGTGAATATAAATGAATAGTTGGAGAGCACACAAATGGTCATTCAAAATTCTGAGTTACTGGTAGAGAAACTTCGGGAGGAGTTAATTCGGGCATCTCTTTCATCCATTTCAGTAGACAATCATTCATATACATTAGCCTTCTATCAGAAGGTTGTCAGTGACATTTTCGAATTGATGGAGGAGCCTCATGTGATGGGTGAGCATGAGGGGCATTTACACTTACAGGAGAATTTAGGGAGATATGACACAAAGATTTTTGAGGATGCACATCTGTTCCAGGATCCACCACCTTTGGTGAGCTCCTTGATCGCTCGTGATGAGACGATTGAATATACACTCATGGATTATGGAGACATGTACGTTTCAGGTGAGGACACATCAATTTGGGATCCGGGGTTAGTTGAAAACCATGATGAGTACACGTCTATACAGGATCCAGGGTCAGTTGATACTCATGAATCGGTTTATACAGGGGTACATCCAGGATACAAGATGGTACTGAAGGACATAGGCGTACACACTGGTATAAAGGGGCATACAATGATGAGTAGTAGTTTGCAGTTGCATGCAAAGGTGTACAATGGTGCACATGGTGATGCATTGGAGTTCATGGTAGAGGCATACTTGATGGAACATGGAGTTTCCAGTGGAGAGAGTTCTGCTCCATTGCTGAAGTGCATGGATTTTGTAGATCAGATCATCAATAGCCGTAGTACCTGTGATGATGTAGAGAGTAGGGTTGACCATCAGTGTGAGGAGACACCTGCGGATGCATATGATGGCATGGGGGCAACGTGGAGTTTGAGTGACTGCTCAGATAGTACACCAATGTGCATGGATGAGTTCTTGGTCATACCCTTTGGATTGACCAATGTATGTGACACTTTCCAGTGAGGCTTATAGTCATGGAGGTTTCTGCTACCATTCCTTGATGCTCTCATAAGGTACAACATGACATGGGAGGATTATGTGAAGCAATTGGATGAGCCCCAGGCCGTTGTAGATATAACAAATATTCTCCATTTGGGGCATGTGGACAATGCGCAGGTTGAGAGAGGTAGATTAAGGGACGATATGATCTACTATAGAGATGGCCCATATTTAGTCTCTGAGTCCACATTTAGGGAGATGGTCATGAGGGTGACATATGATACATCTTGGGTAGGGCATTCTGAGAATTTGTATGAGTTTGAGGCACCACATGAGACAGGGATATTTTTTCGTGGGGTGTCTAAACTATAGGCTTTGCCTGCATACATTGTCAGGAGTGAGGATGTCATATTTTTCAATGCGGATTGGCAAAAATAGGAAAAATTCATAGGCACATAGTTGATTCCTACTATCTGGTTTTCATTAGTTGGTGGCATACAAGGTTCAGTATATTGGCTTAGATGGATTTAAAAAATTATCAGTATGGTACAACATCAGTCAGTGAGAAGTGGAAGTGGTGGAATTCCAAATCTGTTATGGGATCCGAGGATTTATTTGGTCGATATGTTTCTTCACTTCTTGATGGATCGAGTTGCGCTAGTAAGAAGTCTACTTAATTCTTGTATTTTCATGAGGGGGATTGTTGGGATTCATTCTATATGGAGACACAAGTTCTCTCTTTTGGTACCCAGGATCAAGTATTGTGGTGGATTTGCAGACTTTGGTTCCACAGGGACACCTTTATAAATTTTTCTTTTTGATAACATGCCCAACATTTACAAGTATTTAAGCATGGGATTCCAGGAGTGGGGAATCTAATATGTGTACATTGGGAAGACAGTCATGGTCAGAGTGGTGCAACGTCAGCATGATGATCCATTTAAGATATTAGCATGGGACCTTGGGATTACATGGCTAGGCATTTCATTGACCGATAGAGGTGAGTGGATCCTTGGAGGGGGAAATCATTTAGATTTTCCATTGAGATTCAGTTTTGGGGAGAGAGGTTCACTTTTTAGTGATTCACTGAGCTCTTGTAGCTTCTCGCTTTGGCGACTGTATGTTCAGTCAGAGGAGGCCATGTTTGGCTTAGATTGGTCATGGAGTTTAAGATCCTTTTCTAAAAAGGCCGAATGTTACTTTCAGGAGTTCTCTCATGAGTTGAGTGAGAGTGGCTCCCCAGTAGAGCGACTCGTTGAGGTGTTGATCTAGTTTTTGCAGTACCATGTTTCTCTACACATCAGTAACATTCAGGAGGAGAATTTTTATGTCAGTACCTTGCCGGACAATGAGTTGAGAGGAGGATACTTCACATCTTCCAGGTTGGTTTGGGACCCAAGTATCATGTTTAGTTTCAGTTGGGTTTAGTTGGTGGAGTGTTAGGGTTTGATGGGATTTCTTGAGGACAAACAATCTTTGGGAAGGGAGGACTGTCATGTCGCCCTTTTTGGATTCCCTTATTATGTGGTTAGAGTCACTTCATGAGGCTTGAGTCAGCCAAGTGAGAGAGGTGAGACTATGTCATTAGTGAGGTCGAAGGGTTTGGATGCGTTTTATGGGGCCCAACTTAGTTTATTTACCATTATTCATCATCGATATCATTTCTGCACAACTTGTTCTTGGTTTTGTTGCATTCCGATGATTTTCGTAAAACATGGTTATTAATGGGCATATTTTAATTAATTACAATCAAGGTACTATTTGGAGCTTATTTCTTGGTGAAATACCTTAGTGTAATAGCTCGTTGGAATTGGGGCGAAAATATATGCAAGATGGGATGGTCAAAAGTGACTTTCAGTGGCCGGATAAATCATAAAGGCGAATTAATCACTTTTTGGAGTAAAAAGGTTCATTAAATTAATAAAGTGATTTTATGAGAAAATATTAAAGATGAATTAAAAGTAACTTGAAGGGGAAAAAAGTTAAGATGGGTATAAAAGAGAGATAGGGGATGATATTCTCTCATTATTGATTATTTGAGAATTAGAAACAAGTTTCAGAGAGAAGGAAGTCGACCTTCTATTGTTTTATTGATTTTTGGAGGAAACCACCTGTAACACCCCAGGTTTTGAACCCCATTTTAAATAATGTATTGTTACAATACTGAGAGGCCAGGGTGCCCAAACAATTATTAAAGGGCCAATATGCCCAAGAAATGTAACATTTTGATCATTATTAATAATAAACACATCGCTGGTTGCTAGACGGACAAGCACTAAAGTTATAGGGGGCTATGATTCCATAAGAGAGGGGGCTTGAGGGGCTAAATGTTTATTCCTATGTTAATTACCCTTTTTTCCTAAGGGAGGGGATCGATTACATGATCTTCTTGGGGAAGGCCAGGAGGTTCTTGATTCCTCATGAGGTTACTTAAACCCGCCTCTGGTCTGATGGGGGGGTTCGACTGATGGCTTGTTCGCTGATTTCCTGTACGTTCATTGATTTCCCTCACGCACTTTCATGCACCTAGTTACCCATCCATTTATCCATCCCTGATCCACATCTTATCTTGTGAAAGGGAACTAAACTATTGAAGAATTAGCCACGGGATAGTTGGCTGTGATGGTCGCTGGTGCAATCTAGCCATGACCTGGGGCCTGCATGTCTGAGATGCGTCGGCCTGTGCCCTGTTTTTTCTCACAACTGCGAGTCTTGAGAGTTCCAACATTGAGATTCTGGACCAGCTCTGCTGGAGGCCCCAGAAAAAGGAGAAGGACTTCCTGAGGGACTGTGTGGCAGAGAAGGGTAGAGGTCCATTCTCTTGGGCAGTACAGGCTGGGTAGAAGAGAGCTGGGTACTTGGATTATTGTGGGTGCTGGGAAACTTGTGAGAGATTGAGAGATGACTGGTTTGGGAACCCAAGTACACTCTGGAACCATCCTTGTGGATTCATCGCCCTGGCTCGGGGGTGACATTGCTGTTGAGATTTGGAGTAGTGGTGTCTATGGTTGGAAGGAACATCCTTGGTCTACAGCCAGTTGGTGTCGCCATTTTATAAAGATAAGTGCTCTCTATTGTGATATTATTATCTGTGTATGAATGTATTCCGCTGTGTAATTTAAATATTGTTTAAGTAAATATTAGATTATTCATGCTTGATAGATATTGCTGTGCATGTCACTAAATCTTGTATCTTATGCGTTCTTATTAATTAAAGAAGGTATCAATAAGAGTACGAAGTCCAAGGGTGGGCTTGTAGGTATCATGCCCCGACCTATGGGTGGTTAGGGATGTTACAGATCGGTATCAGAGCTTTTGGTTGATACACTGGGCCAGTATGGGCCGGGTCTGTTGGTTAGAGTCTTGTGGTTATAGATTGAACTCTGATCGTGGAGTTTAAAATCTCAGGAGGAATGGCATTGCAGAATCTACACAGGAGTTAGATCACCAGAGACCTGTTGTAAGGGGTTTGAAGGATCGTGACCATCCCCTTCGAATTCAGAAGTGATCGCCACTGTAGGATCAGGAGAGATCTGGGATCGTTGGATTAGAGGACAGGTGAACAGGGGTCATTCGATGAAAAGGAATCAAGGGTTAAGGTCACCACCATTAGATCCCATTGGAGAGAGTGATCAATGAACAACCGACATTGCGGGGAACCAATTTGCATGAGAGATAATTCCTCGAGGCGGTCCT
>JASDQU010712196.1:2959-17397 GCA_032191745.1 Picea mariana | reverse complement strand
TTTGGAGTATTGAAAAGTCAGTTAGAATGTGACACGTGGCATCAACTTGATTTGGCCACATGTTCGCTTCCAGTATTTCACCACGTGGTGACAGATTGTGTAGTCTAGAGATTGGGCACTCCAATAAGGAAAATATGTGACATGTTGCATTGGGTCGAAAACTCCCGAAGGTCAGAGTGCATATTGACCGTTGATTCCAGAAGACACACATCGAAGGATGGTTGATTTCAGGTGAAAGAACTTTGGGAGAAAGTGAAGGAGGAAGTTTTGAAACTTGCGAAGACCAAAGAGCCAAAGCGATTCATAGCTGCTCATTTGTGGGAGGACATCCATCGACAGATCATGAACTCCAGGTAAAATCATTCTGGGAGGAGCCAAGCGAGGAAACTTGAGACTCTCGAAGCGTGGAGTCCCGAAGTGGATCGATCATTGATCGTGAAAGAGGACGAGGACCATTGATCCGTTCTTGGCTGAAAGTTTTGAAGTCCTGAAGCTCTGGACAAGCTCTTTTTCAGCTAAGCACAGGGTCATGGCCGTGGTCATATGTAGATTGAGAGCGGAGGGAAGGAGGGATAAGGGCCGAATTAGTGGTCTTCGAGATAGTAAAGTGCCAAGGAAGGATTTAACTGTGGTTTTTAGTTGTGGTCACCTAGGAAGGTGGTTTGAAGGAAGCGCCTGTGCAGGATAAAACTCTGTGTCAGCCAAGAATAACATGAAACTGTTATTTTTAGAGAATGGGGATATGATCTCCATGAAAAAATAAAGAAAGAGACTTGTAGCATGGTTTGGCAATTTTTTTTATCATATGCATAATTATAACAAAATGGTTGCTTGCACATTTTGAAGAATTAAGGGGTTTCAACACATCAACTCAGGATGCGTATTGAGGAAATGGAAGAAGGCGAGGGAGCCTCCAGTAAGGATAAGGAGGTCAAAGGCCAAAATACTAGAGTTGGTAATGCAGAGACAAAGTCCAATGGACGCAAGTGAAAATGACAGTAGGAAACGCTAATAGAAACGGTAAGAAGCCTGAAGATGGAAGTGCAGAGCTACAAAGAAGACAATGAGAGACTAATGAGAGAGAAAATTTAGATAAATGCTCGAGTGTTGCAGAGCTTAAATCAGCTGTAGAGACAAAAGAATAAGGGATCAAACTCAAGACAAGAGGAAGAAGGCAGTTTCCATGAAAGAAGGGATGATCATGGAAGAACTAGTTATTCTAGAAGTGCTAGTAGAGATCATGGGTTCACTCACCTCCTTAATTAGAAAGAAATTTTTATGCATCAGATGATCCTGTAAGCAGTCTAGAGGTGTCTCCTGTCAGACACCAAAGAAGGAAACAAGAGGTATATAGTTTTCAAGGAGAGATGAGGAATCTCAAGCCACCTTCCTTTGAGGGTGAAAGAGAAAGGGAAGATGATGTTGAAGCATGGTTTCTTGGGCTCAAGAGATATTTTCAGTTGCATAACTAGTCGTCCAACCTGGAAGCCAGGATTGGCACCTACCATTTACACGAGAAAGCTACAATGTTGTGGGACCAACTGAAGCAAGTGGAACATGTTAATGGAAGTAGGATCACTTGGAAGCAGTTCAACAAGTACTTCCAGAAGGAGTACCTCTCAGAGCATTTCTATGACAAGAAAATGCAAGATTTATTTGAACTCAGATTGGGAAGCATGACTATGGCAGAGTATGAGAAGAAGTTCTTGGGATTGTTAAAGTATGTCAGGTTCATTGGTGATGAGAAAGTGAAAATACAAATATTTCTAAGTGGATTGCCAACCTTTTATAAGGAAAAGATCAAGTATGATGAGCCAAAGAACTTGATTGAAGCCATYAGGAAGGTAARTACCTGTATGAGCAAGGCCARGGAAGAGAATCTCTGCAGAAATMTTGGAAGGACAAGAAAAATGCGTAGTCTGATCAGAGGAGGAAAGGATTCAAGCCTCCCTTCAATAGGAATGAGCCTAATAGAAATCATCAAGATCAGTATGCTAARAGGGATTTCAAGAAAGAAGATTCCTTGGGAAAAAGGGGAAGACCACCAATCCAATGCTGYGGATGCAAGGAAGATCACCTGTACAAGGATTTCCCACACAGAAAGGACAGATTGAATACTGTGCACAAGATCCAAGAGGCTGCAACGATCAAAGATATGGGAAGAATCTATGTAGCTTTAAATGATTGACAAGCAGAGTAACAATCCAATATGATCGACGTGGCTGGAATTTCTAAGTGAATATCACTTCGATATCAAGCATATCAAGGGAAAGGAGAATAAAGTTGCCGATGCACTTAGTAGAAGAGTGCAACTCATGCATGCTACTGCTGTTAGTATGCATCAATCAAACTTGAAGAGTAGAATTTTAGATGATCATGTTACAGATCAACACTACCTACAGGTAAAGGAAAACTTACAGCAAGGAAATGTACAACAAAAAATAAAGGAGTATGAGATAAAGGAAGACGGATTACTCATGCAGAAAAATAGAATCTATGTTCCTAGTTTCGAAGAACTGAGGAATTTGGTACTGAAGGAAATGCATGATGTTCCTTATGCTGGACATCCTGGTTACCAAAAAAAAATTACAGTAGTAAGAAGCCATTTCTTTTGGCCAGGAATGAAGAAGGATGTTGCTGATTACATCACTCGATGTATGGAATGTCAGAAGGTGAAGGTTGAGCATAGGCACCCAGTGGGTTTGCTACAACCATTGCCAATTCCAGAGAAGAAATGCTAAGTTATCACCATGGATTTCATCACAAGATTACCCAGAACGAATAAGAAACATGATTCAATCATGGTGGTGGTTGACAAATTAACAAAGGCTGCTCATTTTGTGCCTGTGAAGACAACACATACAACGACAAATATTGCAGAAATTTTCATAAGTGAAATTGCTAGGTTGCATGGGATACCTAGGACAATTGTCTCAGACAAAGATACAAAGTTTACCTCCAATTTTTGGAGGGGATAGTTTAAATGATTTGTCACAAATCTAAACTTTAGCACTGCGTATCATCCCCAGACAGATGGGAAAATAGAGAGGGTCAATAAAATAATTGAAGACATGCTGAGAATGTATGTGATGGATAAGCCATCTAAGTGGGAAGATTACTTACACTTGGTTGCGTTTTCATATAATAATGGGTATCAAGCTTCATTGAGAATGAGCCCATTTGAAGCCTTGTACGGTAGGAAATGCGATACTCTAGTAAGCTGGGACAACCCAACAAATAGAGTGGTACTTGGGCTAGAGTTGCTCAAGGACATGGAAGACCAGGTGGTTAAGATCAAGCAGAATTTAAATGCATCTCAGGATAGAAAGAAAGTTTATGTAGACAAGAATAGGACAACTTGAGAATTTAAATTAGGGGAGCATGTACTTTTGAAAGTGAAGCCTAAGAAAATCTCATTGAAATTGGGTAGTTGTACAAAGCTGGCAGCCAAATTCTGTGGTCCATTTGAAATATTGGATAGAACAAGGCTAGTTGCATACATGCTTGCATTGCCTGCTTCCATGAATGTGCATATTGTATTTCATGTATATTTACTAAAGAAATATGTACATGACCCTAACCGTGTTATTGATTGGCATTTGATTTAGGTAGAGACAGATGGAGACTTTCAGGTTCAGCCAGTACGAGTATTGGACAGAAAGGTAAAAATGCTCCAGAATCGAGTTATAGAGATGGTAAAAGTTTAGTGAACTTGCTACGGTCCTGAAGATGCTACCCAGGAGCATGAAGATGCCATGCGGGTATAGTACCCACAACTTTTTGAATAAATTTGAGATTTTGATCTCTATTTTGTATATGCACCGAGGACAGTGCCAAAATAAGAGGGAGGGGATGTAACACCCCAGGTTTTGAACCCCATTTTAAATAATGTATTGTTACAATGTTGAGAGGCTAGGGTGCCCAAACAATTATTAAAGGCCCATTATGCCCAATAAATGTAATGTTTTGATCATTGTTAATAATAAGCACATAGATGGATGCTAGACGGACAAGGACTAGAGTTATAGGGGGCTATGATTCCATAAGAGAGGGGGCTTGAGTGGATAAATTTTTATTCCTATGTTAATTACCCTTTTTTCCTAAGGGAGGGGATCGGTTATGTGAGCTTCTTGGGGAAGGCCAGGAGGTTATTGATTGCCCACGAAGTTACTTAATCCCGCCTTTGGTCTGATGGGGGGGTTCGACTGATGGTTTGTTTTCTGATTTCCTGTATGTTCATTTATTTCCCTCACAAAATTTCATGTACCCACTTACCCATCCTTTGATCCATTCGTCATCCACGTCTTGGATTGGGAAAGGGAACCGAACTGCTGAAGAATTATCCATGGGATAGTTGGCTGTGATTGTCGCTAGTGCAATCTAACCATGACCTAGGGCCTACATGTCTGAGATGTGTTGGCTTGTGCCCTATTTTTTCTCACAACTGCGAGTCCTGAGAGTTCCAACATTGAGATTCTGGACCAGCTGTGATGGAGGCCTTGAAAAAAGGAAAAGGACTATATGAGGGACTCCGTAGCAGAGAAGGGTAGAGGTCCATTCTCTTGGGTGATATAGTCTAGGTAGAAGAGAGTTGGGTACTTGGATTGTTGTGGGTGCTGGGAAACCTGTGAGAGCTTGAGAGCTGACTGGTTTGGGAACCCAAGTACACTCTGGAACCGTCCTTGTGGATTTATAGCCTTGGCTCGGGGGAGACACTTTTTTTGATATTTGGAGTAGTGGTGTCTATGGTTGGGTGGAACGTCCTTGGTCTGCAGCCCATTGGTGTCGCCTTTTTATAAAGATAAGTGCTCTCTATTGTGATATTATTATCTGTGTATGAATGTATTCTGCTGTGTATTTTAATTATCGTTTAACTAAATCTTATATTATGCATGCTTGCTGGATATTGATGTGCATGTCTCTAAATATTGTATCTTATGCATTCTTACTAATTAAAGAAGGTATCAGAAAGAGTATGAAGTCCAAGGGTGGGCTTGTAGGTAGCATGCCCTGGCCTGTTGGTGGCTGGGGATGTTACACCACCACCCGTGATAGGTTTCAGTGTTGAGAGACACACCCTAGTCGTGGAAAGGACCATCTAGGTTCTTCATTGATGTTGGCCCTTGGTTATGTATTAAGGAGGAAAGAGAATATTAAGGAAGAAAGAAAAGAATAAGGAAGAAGAAAGATGAATTACGAAGAGCGCAGAGGGCACACAAACCGAGGAAGGGTTGCAGTGGTTAAAGAAGCAGAAAAGAAGGAGCGAAGTAAGGAAAAACGATCCATTGAAAGAGAAGATAAAGGAAGACAGATCAACAAAGAAGATGGATCATGGACAACTCAACAAGTGAAAGAAGACACCAACGATCGCTTTAGAGAACCTCATGGAAAAGAAGGAAGAATAGATTGGCGAAGCCATTAAGATGCGGGTTATGTAGGACCTAGGGTTTTGACACCTAGGGTTTTGGAATCTAGGGTTTTGACAACTAGACTTTGGTCTAAGGTTGTTTGAGAGTCATGTAATGTATAAATAAAGGTATAGAAGAGTCGAGAGGGTTGGTTAATGGTTATGATCATTGTTTTTGTGAGAGAGATAAGTGATTGTGTTGTAAGAACATTCTTGTATTCTGGATCTTCAGCTGGGTGCGAAGATCAACCCTCCAGCTGGGTGCACATGGAGGGGAGAGAAAGAGAAAGAGAGAAAGAGATCTGCAGCTAAGTGCGCAAATATAATTGTATGTTTTCATCTAATATATCAAGAAACAAAGTTCTGTGGACATATCCCTAAGGAGAGGGTGAACCACGTAAATATTGTTGTTCTCTGTGGTTGATGTTGTGTTATTTGCTCTCTGTTATATTGTTATTGCATGATTGTTAGATCAGAGATATAACTTCGTGAAGTAATCATAATATTGTTTAGCATAACTAGGTTAACTGCGTTGTTGTTCTAGATTCACTTTGCATTTCCTCTGGTTGTAGACACCTGTGTCCTGCAACCCCCTATTGCTACTTTGGGCGATACCTCATCTGCTTCGCATGTGTTTTCGAAAGGGCCAATAGTTAGGGTTTGTTGGTGCGCTTTTAGAGTTGAACCCTGGGTTTTCCCCTGTGCCAACAAATGGTTTCGTTGCTGGGGTCGAGATCTTCTTGAGGGAATGTCAAGGTGGTTTCCATCAAAGACAAAGATTCAGAAGTGGATAGAAGAACAAGAAAGGGACTTTTTCGAAGCTCAGAACAAGAATCCTAACATTAGTACAGAAGACCGGTTGGGAAGTTACWTCTTTACTRACGTGCACAAGATCTTCTTTGGAGGATTTCATAAKGATTTATACGAGTGGTTAGCCAGACTAGCATACACTCAGTTTGAAATCAGATCTAGACCACCTGTGGTTTGGATGTCGATGCTGATCAAGAAGGTCAAGAGAGTTGATAACTCTGTGTCTAGAGCARTATATCTCTGGTTTTATAACACTATTGGAGGGTACATTACTGATTTTTCTATTGAAAGAGTAGAGTCATATATCGAAGCAGAGAGATATTTCTTTAAGGGACCTAGAGGAAAGTTTCTACACTTTTTGAAGTTGAAGATCAAGATGCTATTGTATGAGAGGAATATCTTGAAGATACAGTAATCAGTCAAATTTTAAGGCTAATGTTCAAGAATTCAGAAAACGATAGTGACACAGAGGTTGGATACACGTGTAATGGGAGATCATTCAGACAAGTTCCTCTTGCGAACCTGTTTAAGCAGAATTATGGAGATGAGGGATTCGACAGTGGAGAAGAAACATATCTATTGGACGGAGAGCATTCAGAGTCCACAAGAGAAAAGGAAGTAGAGATTGAAGGACTTTGATGAGGAGAACCAAAAACTTTAGGGACTGCACCTACTGTCGAAGTAAGTATTATTACTCCTCCTGTTGTTTTAACAACATTACGTAGCCATAGTAACCAGAGTAATTAGAGCACTCAGAGAACTGCTACAAGCAATTTAGTACATACTCAATCGAGAAATCAAGGAAAGTCCATGGAAGATGAAATGAGGTTACCTATCTTTAGAGAATATGGATATGAAGATCCTGATCAACACTGGTTCTTATGTGAAGCTGTATGGAGCATTAAGAAAGTCACCGACAAATCTGTCAAGAGAGCTTAGTTTAGTACTACCGTAAGGGACCACGCTCTGAGCTAGAACATGAAGTTTTCTTCAGGATCTGCACATCCTAAACTGATGAATGACATTAAGATTGCATTGAGTGCGTAATTCAAGAAACCTAAGTCGGAGTCACAATGGATTACATAGTTGAAGGAAATCAAACAGAGGGTAACTAAACCTGTTTGGGAGTTTGATCAGAGATTTAAGACCCTGACAAACCATTTGAGTTTTCAGATTCCATATGAACAAAATAAGGAATGGTTCATCGCTGCCCTCCTACCACATATTAGAGTTCCTTTGATGTAATAGAAAATCACTTCGCAGGATGAAGTGTTGGAGATTGCCATGAAACTAGAAGCAACCCCTGTAGGAGAATCCAGTCCAGGTATGAGCCAGATATTGAACCAATTAACCAATTTATCTTTACAGGTTGAAGATATGAAGAAGGAAAAAGGGAAGGAAAAAAGAGAAGACATTTGGTGTATCATATGTAAATCAGAGGGCCATGACAAAGATAACTATCCTTTATTTAATGAATACTTGGCCTCTAGAGCCCCTAATCCTTTGAATCAGGCTACCTTACCCTTGTGCGAGGTATGTAGAACTAGACATCACCTTGGTGAATGTTATTATATGCAGAAATATGTCCATACACCCGCCAATATTTATTTCACATTTTGTAAATCTGTGGGCCATGATGAGAAGGACTATAGGGCTTATGATCTCATGCATGAAAGGTCAGGGGATAAATATAGGATTCAAGGAGAGATGTAGTCAGAAGGAAACACCGTGCAGTTAAATTCCCCAGGAAAAGGAAACTTGAACCCTCATGGTGGATTCAGAGGAAGAGTTCGAGGAGGAGGCATGGGTTGAGGTCGAGGTCAAATTATTTTCTATAACTGCGCCCAGGCATGTCATTTTGCAAGGGATTTTCAGAACCCTTGTACTACTTGCAACTACTGTAACTCATTTGAACATCTCATTAAAGACTACCCAATATTATTAGCCAAACTTCAGGAGAGTTGAGGTGGAAACCAACAAGTACAACTAATATCAGTTGAACCTCGCGGTGAGGATCCCATAGTTGTTGTTATTACTAGAGGAGGTGCTATTACAGGAGAAGATTGAATGACTCTAGTAAAGACTACAGAGGGACGTTTGAAGAAGCAAGAAGAGAGTTTGTAGGAGAACATGCTTCTTCATCTAGGGCACAAACAGAAGTAAGAGAATGTGAGATGCCTCTGACATTTGATCACTCTACCTCGCCTGGGCAGGGAAAAGAGGTAAATAAGCTTGTAGGTTTCTTGTATACGTTTATTGAGTTGATTAAAGATGAAAGAGTTGTGCAAGAAATACAACACTTGATAAGACAATATGAGATAGAAAGGGTAGATCCTCTACTAAATAGAGCTGTGAATAAAGTATCTAGAAAAAGGAGGACAAACAAGGAACTACACCTTAATTCTTAGATTGGAAACTATGACATAGGTTATGTGGTCCTCGACTTAGGATCATAAGTCAATGTTATGATGAAGAAGACCTGGGCATTGATGGGAAAACCTAAGTTTATTTACTCTCCTATTAGGCTTAGTATGGCTAATCAGTAGGCAGTGAGCCCCTTTGGAAGACTAGAGCATGTCCTTGTGGACATCGATGGGGTAAGGATGTTTGCAGACTTCTAAGTGATTGAGATTGTTTATGATAACTGTCCTTATCCTGCATTGTTGGGTATTGATTAGGATTTCAACAATTCGACTGTTGTTGACCTAAAAAAGAGAAGAATGGCATTTGAAGGTGATGGCCTTAGGGTCCTTGCACCTCTTGATCTTGATGAAGGTCACAGATACACACAACCTATAAGAGAACAAGACCATGCCTGTGAGCTAGAAAATATCTACAAACTGACAGCAAGAAAACATGATTACATTAATCCTATAGCAGATGGAAGTTTAAGCTGGTGAAGTGAAAGTGCATGCTCATCATATTCAGAAGAAGCATTGGAGAATTTGCAGAACATAATGTAGGAAGTCTCTACGCGGAGATGTGCCAAATTAACCAGGGAAATTTGCTGGATTAGCACATAAGTAAGTAGTCATCCCACATTTGATGGTTTAAATCATTTAGAGACCTTTTTATTGGAATTTGAATGAATTGTACCAGTACAACAGAGGTTGTTAGCACTAGATGAAGCATTGAAAGAAACGCCAATGATATGGTGGGGAACACACAAGAAGAACATCACGGAGTGGGTACAATGTCACACATTGTTGACAGTGCGCTTTTCAGACCAAGTTGAAGGTTGCGAAGTTTGGTACACAGGTAATATTTTCCCTATGGATCATGTGCGAAGTTGTGAGGAAGCCTAGAGCAACATTCCTAAAGAACAATGGGTACATAAGTTCATTAACACTTTGGATACTACGCTTATCAACTAGTATCTTCAAGAAGAACTGTCCTTAGCCACTTCAGATTGGTACAGTATGACTCAAAACTTTATAGCTGCGTTTTTATTTGAGATTCAGTACCCCACATTAGATCAGACTCTACAAATTGTAAGACAAAAGGTCTTCGAGGAGGCACCTAACCTCCCTTTTGAGCAAGAAGAGGATGAATGGACTGCACCTCTTCAGAAATTATAGGGTTGTTATAATATTAATGTTGATGAAGATGATGATCCTAGGAATGTGAACATCGTAGAAATTGAAGGACAGAGGGACATAGAAGGGCCAGGCATTGAATTACTTTTTATTGGGAAGCCTATTAAAATTAAGAAGGTTAATAATGGAATAGAGCAAGCACCTAAGTTGGAAAATGTTGGAGATTATTGGGATGATGCTACTATTGATAAGATTACAAAATTACTGCATGAATATCAGGACTTGTTTCCAACCAAGTTCACAGACATGAAGGGAATTAAAGGGCCCATGGGGGAAATAAAGATTCCTTTGAAACTAGATGCAAGGCGAGTCAACTAGAGACCTTACAGACTAAATCCCAAGTATAAGCAGAAAGTTAAGATGGAATTAGATAGAATACTGGAAGCAGGAATCATAGAACCTATTGAAGAATCTGAATGGATCAACCATATTGTGGTACAAGATAAGAAGTAAGGAGAAATCAAGATCTGTGTAGATTTAAGGAAACTAAATGATGCATGTTTACATGATCCATTTCCTACACCATTTACTGATGAGGTTCTAGATAATGTAGGAGGACAAGAAGTTTACTCCTTCATAGATGGATTTTCAGGCTATCATGAGATCAAAATTGCTAAGGAGGACAGACATAAGACCACATTTGCAACACAATGGGGTTCTTTTCAGTACAATGTGATTCCTTTTGGTTTGAAGATGCACCAACCATATTTTTCATTTAAGAACTTTTCACAGAAGTGTCTGGAAGCATATTTTGATGATTGGACTGTTTTTAGCCTATTGAAAAATCATATTGAATGTTTGAGACTAATGTTGGATAAGTGTAGGCAATGTCACATTGGCTGAACCTGAAGAAGTGCATTTTCCTCTGACCTTTTGGAGTTTTGTTAGGACACATTGTATGTAAGCAAGGGTTGTTGGTAGATCCTTCCAAGATTTCTATCATTGTCGATCTATCCCCTCCTACTTTAGTTAGACAGCTACGCACTACATTAGGACACACTGGGTACTGCATAAAGTTCATCAATAGCTACGCATAGATAACAACACCCATGGAAAATATATTAAAGAAAGACAATCAGTTTCAATGGACAGAGGAATGCCAATAGAGCTTTGACATACTAAACCAAAAAATGTTTACTGCGCCTATTTTGGTTTTCCCAGATTGGAGTAAGGAATTCCATGTCCATGTCGATGCTTCATCCATTGCATTAGGAGTAGTCTTAACATATCTAGGAGCAAGAGATGTTGACCACCCTATAGCCTTTGCTAGCAGGAAGATTTCTACAACTGAAATAAATTATACTACCACTGAAAGAGAAGGCTTAGCCATGGTTTATGCACTGCAGAAGTTTAGACACTACTTGTTGGGAGGACATTTTAAGATGTTCACTGATCACTCCACATTGAAATACTTAGTCAACAAGCCAGTGTTGGGGGGAAGAATATGCAGATGGCTATTATTTTCAGGAATATGMTTTTGAGATCRTGGTCAAGCCAGGAAGTATGAATAAGGGACCTAACCACTTATCTAGGTTGGAACATGGAGAGGAAGCTACCRGTTTGTATGATACATTAMCAGATGCCTATTTGTTGGCCATCATAAAAGTTGATGATCACTTCGCCGAGATAGTCCAGTTYCTGTCTACAGGAATGGYACCTCGCAAATATRCAGTCATTCAGAAGAAACATTTGGTAGTCCATGCTGCAGATTTTCAACTTATAGCTGGACAACTATATAATATGGGACCATATGAGATCTTGAGGAGATGCGTTATGGAGGCAGAAAGACCACCGATTTTTGTAGAAGCACATGAAGGCATCACAAGAGGACATTATGCAGRGAAAGCAACAATGCAGAAGGTTCTYAGAGATGGCCTCTGGTGGCCCACTTTACACAAGGATGCTAAGGACTACTACAAAGCCTATGATGTAGGCCAAAGATTAGGGAAGCCTTCCAGAAGGGATGAGATGCATTTAGCACCTCAGCTAACTTTACAAGCATTTGAGAAATGGGCCATTGATTTTGTGGGACTTATCAACCCTCCAGGAAAGCGCACAGGAGCTCAATACATCATCACTGTGACATGGTATTTGACCAGATGGGCAGAAACAAGAGAAGTTAAAGATTGTAGTGCAACTACAGCTGCGTAGTTCATATTTGATGATATCATAACTAGATTTGGATGCCTGAAGATCCTTATGAGTGATCAAGGTACACACTTCATTAATAAAAATATTGAAGCCTTGACTTAGGAATTCGAAGTTCACCATCAGAAGAGCACACCATACCACCTACATGAGAATGGTATAGTTGAAGCTTTTAATAAGATCTTGGAGAGAACGTTGACAAATATTTGCAGTGTGAACAAAGATGATTGGGATTTGAGAATTCCAGCAGTGTTATGGGCTTATCGAAATACTTGCAAAAAGATGACAACACAGAATCCCTTTAAGTTAGTTTATGGTTTGGAAGCAGTGGTACCTATGGAATATTTGGTTACCATCTTAAGAATTTTAGCATTTACAGGCATGGATGACACCGACACTATTCAAGACAGGCTCACACAGTTGATGGAACTAGAGGAAGACAGGTTTATTGCATGATTTCATCAGTAGGTACAAAAGGAAAAAGAAAAGGATTACCATGACCGACATATCAAGAGGAAAACATTTCAGCAAAGCGATTTGGTATTGGTATATGACAACAAGTTCATGAAGCATCCAGGGAAGTTCAGGACACATTGGCTTGGGCCATTCAAATTTGCCTATGTTATAGAAGGTGGAGTTGCACAATTGAAGACTCTTAATGGAGAATGGAAGGATGGTTTAGTAAATCAGATCCGATTGAAATTGTTTTATGACAACCAACTGCCTCACAAATCTTAGTAAAAGCAAAGGAAGAAGGGTCTAGGTACCAAGTGCAGTTCAAATTGGGTACCAGACACATAAAAGACAGTCTGCACATGATAGGGAGGGACAAAGAAGAAAGCACAGGTTTCTCCATGTAGTCTGCAGTCGAAGTGATACAGAAGGTTCAACCCTGCAGTGACTCGGGACGAGTCACAGGTGACTGTTGGGGGCCTATTGGCCCTTGGTTATGTATTAAGGAGGAAAGTGAAGAATAAGGAATAAAGAAAAGACTAAGGAAGAATAAATATGAAGTACGAAAAGCGCATAAGGCACACAAATCGAGGAAGGGTCGAAGTGGTTAAAGAAGCAGAAAAGAAGGAGCAAAGTAAGGAAAAGCGAGTTGTTGAAAGAGAAGATCAAGGAAGACAGATCAACACAGAATATGGACCGTGGACAACTCAAAAAGTAGAAGAAGACACCAATAGACGCTTTAGATCACCTCGCAGAAAAGAAGGAAGAACAGGCTGGCGAAGCCCTTAAGATGCGGGTTATGTGGGACCTAGGGTTTTGACACCTAGGGTTCTGGCATCTAGGGTTTTGACACCTAGACTTCGGTCTAAGGTTGTCTGAGAGTCATTTAATGTATAAATAAAGGTATAGAAGAGTCAAGAGGGTTTGTTAATGGTTATGATCTTTTTTTTTTGTGTGAGAGAGAAGTGATTGTGTTGTAAGAACATTCTTGTATTCTGGATCTTCAGCTGGGTGTGAAGATCAACCCTGTAGTTGGGTTCGCAGGGAGGGGAGAAAAAGAGAAAGAGAAAGAGAGAAAGAGATATGCAACTAAGTGCGCATATAGAACTGTATGTTTTCATCTAATATATCAAGAAACATAGTTATGTGGACGTAGCCCTAGGGAGAGGGTGAACCACGTAAATATTGTTGTTCTCTATGGTTGATGTTGTGTTATTTGTTCTATGTTATATTGTTATTGCATGATTGTTAGATCAAATATATAACTTTGTGAAGAAAGCATAATATTGTTTATCATAACTAGGTTATCTGCATTGTTGTTCTGGATTCACTTTGTATTTCCTCTGGTTGTAGACACCTGTGTCCTACAACCCCCCTATTGCTACTTTGGGTGAGACCTCATCTGCTTCGTAGGTGTTGCCGAAACGACTAGTAGTTAGGGTTTATTGGTGCACTATTAGAGTTGAACCCTGGGTCTTCCCCTGTGCCGACAATTGATCTTCACCAGGAAAGAGAAGCTCAGATATTTCCGACTCATTGGAGAGGAGGTCAAGGTGCTTCCATTGGAAAAATTATCACAACATTCTGCTAGGTAAATCTCCAAAATCGCGCCATCGAGCTTAGGAAGTGCGCAAAGTTTGAGGGAGTCTATATAGGGTTCCAGTAGATTAGTATAGACCCAATATTCCAGCCATCAGTGAGGGGAAGTGTGCTATAGGGTAGGGAGACCCAACTGGGACAATTTTCAGGATGATCAGGCGAGTATAGCCACCAGGTCGAGTTTTCTAGTCTCCAACAACAATTGTCGTGGGTATTTTTGGTTGCATGCAGCAGATCCACCCATGCATGCAGTGGATCCACATTGTCAATCATAGATCTAGTCATTCCTCTTTGATACATGTATTTTCTTATTTGTTTTGCATTGTATTCTGGCTAAGATCATCTCTGTATGATCTAGCTGAGGTTGTTCTCTTTAGTTTCCGCATGCTATGATGTAATTCCTGTTATTTGAATTAATGCAAGAT
>JASDQU010712193.1:32616-43037 GCA_032191745.1 Picea mariana | reverse complement strand
ATAGCAAGTCCTTGTAGAAATTAGTAACTTCCTTCTACATGGTCCAATCGTTATTTTAATGACATTGATATGGCCACCTTATAAAGAATATACAAATACAAATGAAATGTTCTATTCTAATATCTATCATCAAACATTCATAAATAGTCAATACTCTTCAAAATCGTATTAGAGCGTATTAGGGCTATGGAAGGTCACATAATGACAAAAATGTCCAAAACAATTTTTCTGGTTTAACTATATAAAATATTTTTGATTTTATAATTTGTTAGTATTTTTTTCTTATTTATCTCATACTTTAGTGGTAATTAGTTAACTCTTTTATATAGTTTAAGATATCAGTTCAACTAATGATGATCAATATTATTGTGTATTTAACTAATTCCATGTCAACATATGCTTGGTTCAAATCTCTTTTGGTGAGGTGCACTAGTTTGTGACATTAAGTTTATTAGGAATGCCATCCACAAATGTGAAGAAGCATCCCTAAATTTCTGCTGGGTTAGGAAAAAGGTATAAATATCTTCCTTTTTCCCATAGTTCATGATATGATTTTGATTGATTCTTTAGATAGTTAGGGATAGATAGGAAATAATATGATTAATATGTCTCTTAGGGTTGTTATTAAAGTTTTATTAAATAGATTCTAATTTACGATTGTAATGGTTTGATTTTGTTGCAAAATTGGATAAATAACTGTCAAAGATAACCAAAGAGATTTTGGCTATGCGTAAGCTAGTGAACGTTGAAGACTTTTTAGGCGCAAAGCAGTTTTGAAAATAATGCATTGTCTATATTGTAACTTTATAATAGTAAAGCAATCCTGAGGATCTTTCGATCCTCCGGATAGCTCGATTTACCCAAACTATTGTAATATTTAAGAGGGTAATAGATCCAGAAAAGAGAAGAAAAAAATGCATTCAAGTATTTAGATTTAGAATTGCTTTGCGCAAGCAGTTTTTGTAAATGTTTTACCAGCCATGGAATCAATGAAAGTTTTGAGTGCTTTTATCATTTATGTTCTCTGAGTTTCTCGTAGCAGTACTTCTGAAGACTGAGGGCCCAGTCTGAAGGAGATACTGTCTCGTTCTGTAATTGTATCAGTTCGAAGTTTGATTTCCATTTTGTGATTTAGATCTCTTTTACAATAGCCAAGGATAAATGCATAAGTGTGTTAATGATTTTATGATTGTTTGCATATAGAAGACGGACATTTCCATTAGTTATTAATGATTTCCGTTATGATTTCCATTTATGAAGTTATTGCTTGACAGTTCCTCACATTTTCATCCGTGATGTTCCTTTTCCTTAGATTTACGATTGTTGTTCCTTTCGGTTAAAGTTACAATAGTTGTTCCTTTCGGTTAAAGTTACAATAGTTGTTCCTTTCGGTTAAAGTTACATTAGCTTTCCTTTATGATTAGATTACAATTGTTGTTTCTTTCTATAGATAGAGTAATTCGTTATTATCAAGGAGGAAAACTTATAGGCTTTCTCTTAAGATCTCAATGGATGAAGAAATGGCAAGAAGAAGCGGGAAATAGCCAATTCCTTGTAACATAGCAGTGGAAATATGTAACAATTTCAAGGGCCCTTCAGAGGAGACATCATAACAACAGTGTAATCTTGATTGTTATTGGCTAAAAATGCTTTTGTAAGAGTTTCACTGTGGCAGAATTGATCCAACATCCTATCTTGACCAAACACTAAAAGATGACAAGGACAAAACACAACAGAAGTAATAATGCATATATTAAAACAACAACAGTAAAAGACTCAATTGAAAGCAACAAGGAAAGAAAATTTAACTTAGAAAGCAGAAATCAAGGTATTGTAAAGGAAGCACAAAATTGAAATCATAGCTAGGCTACTAGTATACAGAAAATCCAATCAACATTAGAACCTTTCATGTTGGTCCCTCGCAATACTTCAAGCGAGGACTGTTAGTATTGTAGGAAAACAATTGTCTCTGTAATTCCCCTAAAATGTATGAATCAGTGTCCAAAACAAAAGTAATTTGGAAATGACCCAACACTTGAAATTCTGATGTAATTAACAACCCTTTGATGCACATGATTAAATCATCAAGATAAGCATGAAGGCTGACTAATTCATTGAAAGCTGTGTGTATGGGCCTTTTAAAGGCGGTACTTGCATCAAGTAAGCCAAAAGGCAGGCATTTGTAAGGTATAGTATCGCAATTAGTAAGAAAAGTGGTTTTGTGAACATTTTCTCCTTTTACTTTGATTCTTTTGTAACCCAACAAACTGTCAAGTAAGGCCATTAACTGTGACTCTACAGCCTGTTGCAGAAACATTTCCATATTGAGAGGAGAGATGGGATTTCTCATAATCGCTTACCTGAAAGTTCGAAGCCTAATACAGGTTTTAATATTCTCAGTGGTCCTTGAGGACGGTTCCCAATTTGAAACCCACTCAGGGTGGACTGAAAAAAAAATTCCAACCCTTAAGAAATTTCTCCACTCCCTTCAAAAGNNNNAGCTAGTTTCATAATGTGTTGAACAAGACCAGGATCAAAACCACGAAGATCCTCATAAGACCAAGAAAAAACCTTTTGAGATTCACCGAGTATCTCGGTGGACCCCATCTCTTTTCTAACAGAACATTGGACATTTATTTTAACATCCGTTGAAGATTTAGGTGTCTTAATGTTCAGGAGGATGGTTTCAACCACCTTCTTTTGTAACTCCTCTTCTTTTTGTTTTTCTTTGTTGCCTACAACACTCAATGAAAATGAACTCTCAAGAGGACTCAAACCCTCAAGAATCTCATTATTTTTCATGGATATAATCTCCTCGGGCTTAAGAGGTTCATTTTGGATGACAACACAAATGCTCTCATCGCTAGGAATGACCTTCTAAGATCCTTCCTTTTCAGGAATGTATGGATGATGTAGAGATTGAAAATCAAAATCAGGCCTGCAAGGCAGGAGTTGCTGAGTAGGAGAGGCTGCAAGGAAAGCTAACCGATCAACCATTGAATTCAACTCCTTCTTAACATGAGTGATGTTGAAAGATAGAAGGTTCGAGACAAGTGCCCAAACAATTTTGGAGTATTGTTCCATCATCTTGTCGCTAGGAGAGAATGTCTTACGTATCAGGTTCACAACAAGCTTAGAATTTCCGAAAACTGAAAGGTGACCACAACCAAGACTAAGGGAGTTCTCAATTCCTAATAGTAGAGATTCGAATTCAGTGGCATTGTTTATACAAGCAAACTCCAACCTATATGACATATTATGAATTTTTCCTACAGGGGAAACCAAGATAATACCAACCTCGTTACCTTCATTAGAGTGTGAACCATCAAAGTGCATATGCCATAAATCATCATCTAAATCAATTCTTTCCAAAATAATATTATCCTCTTCAGCAAAGATGGAATACACTCCTAGGTCTTCTTCGATATAGTTTACACTAGATTGCAGAACACTCTCTATGTAAGGTGAAATTCTTCCCTTTCTAAGGACTATAATATTCTTACCATTCCGAGGAGTGGATAAATGTGTCCCATCGAGTGAGAGGTATCCACCTGTTAGGGATTTCCAATCTCTCCCCAAGATAATTGAGTAATTGCTTACAGGCATATCAATCACCTAAATGCCGAGGGTTGTCCTTATCTCAGGATGAGCGCATAAAAGCAAGGTTACATCTTTAATCTCGCCTATGGTTGTTTGTTGTAGACTATTATAGGAGAGCATGCTTCTGGCATTTTTGTTTGTACAAGACAAGCCTAGCTCTTCCATAATAATATTCAACATGACACTTGGGCCTGAACCACCATCAATATGGCAACAATGGGCAATCTTATCCATGATCTTTACATAAATATAAAAAGGGTTTTTTTTTACATGGCATCTAAAGTTATGTACACCTACTTTATTTACATAATAATCCTCTTTGTCTACCACTTCGGAAAGATTGGCTACAACAGAATCTTTTCCTTCCATGAATTGTTTCAGATGCCTCTGTTGTTCAGGGACGACAACCATGTCTAGGAGGGTTGAATTTGCTTTGATGTTGGCCAATTGATTCAAGATATTATATTTGGAAGAGGGAAGAGGGGGAATGATTCTTTGACTCTCTGGAGCCTTAGGAACTTGGAGTGTAGCAGCGGTTGAGGACGATCTCGGGCTAGAAGAATTGCAGGGAGGATCAAATTTTCCTTTGGGAGCATAGGCTTTGTTTCTAGTATTGATGACCATGACATCCTATGGCTCCGCAAAGTCTAGGAAATCGATAGTATCTTCTGGTCTCTTACCAAATATCTTATCTCTGGCACTCTTCTTTACTTCACATGTGGTTTCTTTGTGGTGCTCCTCACAAAAGTTACACCAACTCCGAGGTAGGATAGACTTAGGTTGAAAATTGTTTTAAACTGGATTTCTAAAGGGGGTTGTAGAAGAGGATGAAGCTCCAGGGGTGAGAGGGGAGATAGTACCCTTCCACTCAAATTCTATCATACGATTGTTCATATCTTTTACTAGCTATAAGAGAGAGGACATATCTATCTGTCTAACTGATTCTCCCTGAGGAAGACCAGTTCTTTCAAGTTGTTCTTCATACTTTGAGAAAGTATGTAGAGAGGAACCGAGATTATCAATGGCTTTTTCCTCAAGCCTATGATGGTAGGGAGAAGGCAATGCATTATAGTAATGCATGAAAGCATATTGGTTTTGAGGGTGGATACGTTTGGGGATTTGATTGTACAGCTTGGTGAAACACAAGTTGAAAGACTTGATGGTCTCGCCATCTTTATAAGTGATGTTATTGTATTTCCTTAACTTCTCGGCAGGGTTTTTAGATTGCCCATAAGTGGATCGGAACCAATAGACTAACTCCTCCCAAGTATATAGGATCTTAGGAGGAAGGTCAAAGAAGTCATCCACAACCTTTCCTTCCAAGGTATTGATGAACACAGGTGTCATTGTCGTTGGCCCCTATGTTATGACAAGCATTAGAAGAAAATAATTTTGTCCACTGTGCTCCCTGCCCAATTAAAGTCAGTATATGCTTACAATTTCATGTCAATACTGGAATTATAGCTCGGACCATGTCCAACTATGCCTCACAAGTATGCCAACACATGCTTCATAGCAATCCAGTGTGTCTTTATCGACTGACTCATAAACTGGCTAAGTGCACTCACTGCATTGCAAATATTTGGTCTAGTGTTAAACAGATACATCAATGATCCAATTGTCTATACAAGGTCGTATCAATCTCATCGGAATCAGAAGAACACACACTTAGTTTCTTCATATTTGACACCATTGGTGTAGCCATGGTCTTACAGTTCAACATCCCAAACTTCTTCAATATCTCAACTATTTACTTCCCCTAACTAAGGAAGATCTCATTAGTTCTCTGCCACACCTCTAGTCCTAAGAAGTAGTTCATCATGCCAAGGTCCTTCATCTCAAACTCACAGACCAACACTTACTTGCATTCAACAATAAGGCTCTATGTACTGGTGAGGAATAAATGATCAACATAGAGGACCAAAATCAGGGACTCACCATTAACAACCTTGTAGTATAGGTTGGGATCAACAACACTTTTTCTTAATCCCAAAATCATCAGGTATCCATCAATCCTTGCATACCAAGATCAAGGTGCCTGCTTGAGTCCATATAGGCCCTTCTTCAACCTCCACACATGATACTCCTTCTCATGTATCACAAAACCACATGACTTCTTGATGTATACTTCTTCTTCAATATCTCCATTGAAAAAGGTTGTCTTCACATCCATCTAATGTAGTCTCTAGCCCATGGATGTTGTAAGGGAAATAATCATTTAGATAGAAGTGTATCGAGCAACAAGAGAATATGTCTCCTCATAATCTATTCCCTCCACCTAAGAGAATCCTCTAGCAACAAATCTCTCTTTGTGCTTCTCGATGCTCCCGCCAACTGTGTGTTTGATCTTATAGATCCACTTGGAAGTCATTACAAACTTCCCCTTGGGTATCGAAACAATATCCCACACATCATTCTTCATGATGGAATGATAATCCTCCATCATGGCATCTCTCCATACTGGCTAACTAGATTCCTCCTCATAACATGAAGGCTCATAATCAATTATGTAGCTCATAGTTGTGGAATAACGTGAATATCTCTAAGGTCTCTTTCTCTCTCGAAAGGTACCATGAGGATTTGCATGTCCTTCTACCTCCTACAGAGTCTGAATAGCCCATGTAGGTCTCTTTCGTCCTACTGCAATATCTATGGGAACATCAACTAGAGATACAAGATGAACGATATTTATTGGATCAATAAACATTGTCTCCCTCTAAATTGTTGGAGGGTGAGGGGGAGAAGGTATCATCTCTTCCTATCTCTCACTATCAATATCCATGTGAGATCCTCTATATCTTTTGAAGGCTACCTCATCCTCAAAGGTAACATATCTTCTCACCTCAATCTATCTCTGACCAGGGATGTAGATTTGATATGCCTTTGAAGACTCATTGTACCCCACAAATGTACAATTTCTTCCTAATGGGTCTAGCTTGGTCCTTTTCTCCTTAGGTACATGAATGTATACTGGAAAAAAAAATATCCTGAAGTGTCCAACCTCAGGCTTCACCAAGGTGAAAGCCTCCTCGGGATTCATGTTCCTAAAATTATTATGAGGACTTTTGTTTTGAACATACACTATAGTCATGGATGCCTTTGCCCACATAAACATAGGTAAATGATGATCGTGAATCATCACCTTGAATGCCTCAAAAATAGATCTTTTCTTCTTCTCTGCGACCCCATTCTATTGAGGTTTGTAAGGAACTATGTACTCTCTCTTGATCCCTGCCTCAATGCATAAATCAATGAAATCATGGGAGGTGTATTCTCCTCCATTATCTGATCTCAACACTTTGATCTTCTTTCCGGTCAAGTTTTTGACATGTGCTCTCTACTCCTGAAAAATGGAAATGAATCCATCCTTCGTCTTCAATAAGTAAATCCAAGTCTTCCGAGAGTGGTCATCAATGAAGATCACATAGTATAGGTATCCACTCAAGGAAGAAATTGTCATGGGTCAACATAAATCTGTATGAACCAAGTCTAATATCCCCTTGGATCTATTGTCACTACTCAGAAAGGACCCTTTGGCATTCTTTCCAAGAGCACAACGTCTGCAAATTTCATCATGTTCAACATGGATCTCTGGAAGTCCTATCACCATCTTCCCTAGAGTGGGAATATCTCTATAATGTAAACGAGTAAGTCTCATATGCCATAGCTTGCTCAAACTGATAGAATTATGTATCAAGGCTTGAACTAGTCGGACAATCAATTTGTACAATATATCCTCTCGAACACCAATCACCCGAGCATAATAAATACTAGAGTTCTTGTTCCATGCAAGAACCTTTCCATCGGATAAAGAAAACTTGTAGCCCTTGTCCTCTAAGTATGAAATAGATACAAGGTTCCTTTTCATCCCAGGTACAAATAATACATCGCCCAAATGGAGTGGGCTGTCAGAATCCAATTGAAAGGAATTGGATCCAACTCCCTTCAAAGTATATTTGGAATCATCACCAAGTACAACATGAAACCAATATTCTTTCTATATTAGATCTATAAGGTGCTCTCTATATCAAGTCATATGTTTGGAAGCACCACTATCAATCAACCAAACATCGCTACTAGTAGGAACCGTACTTGATAGGGATGAAATGAAGAATAACTCTTCATCATCCACACTTTCATTCCTTGACTTCCTCTAAGGTGGATCTAAATCAAGATTAGCAGTGGAGGCATGCTTCTTTCCTTTCTTCAATCTAGGACAATATTTCGCATAGTGGCCATACTTGTCACATTTGAAGCATTGAATCTTTGACATGTCCTTCTTTTTTTGTTCTAAAGCTGGTGATGACTTCCTTCCTTTAATTTTTTTGCCGAAACCTCTTATTTTTCCTTTTCTTTTCCTTGCATGAGTAGCAAGGGATTGATTTTCATTATGATGGGAACATTGCATGCCTCTAGTTGCAATTCTTGTCTCTTCCTAAGTACAGTATGCCCATAAATGATCAAACTTGGGAAATTTGGATCGCCCATTGCTAATTTGAAGGAATGGCTCCCAATGGCTTGGAAGACCATTAAGGGTAATCATGACAGGTTACTTGTCAGGGATTATTTCACCAATAGCACCCAATTGATCTATAATATATGAAATCTTCATGAAGAAGCTGGAAATTGTATTTGACTTCATCATCTTGATATTCTGAAGTTGGTGTCTCAAGGAAAGTTCTCCGTTGGTGTTGTTTCTCTCAAACAACTTCTTCAAGGCGTCGTACATTTTCTTAGTTGTCTTCAAGTTGGAGATGTGAGGGATTAATCACATAATAGATGATAATCTTTCTGGATTTTGCATCATTCTTCCTACATTGATACTTTTCTACATCATCAGTTGATTTTGGTGCAACTTCTTCAATGCACTTCATTAGGTCACTCTCTTCTAGAGTGATGAGAAATCTAGACTTCCAAGAATTGAACTTGGTTCTTCCATCAATCCTATATTCCACAAAAATACAGTTCACCATGGTTGCTAGAAGAGTGAAGAAACCTTAGGATCTAGGTTAGAAACCCTAGCGAATGCAAAAAAAGGGGAATTGTGCTTGCTTATAAGTTTCATTAGACTTATGGAAACCAACAGAAACCCTAGCGAGCCACAAAGGAACCCCATCGCACTAGAAAATATGCCAACGTCCTTTAGAAACCCTAACCCGAGTTGCAACTGCAAAAAAACAACGAACTAAGGAAAAGGTACGAAGAGTTTTTTTATAAGGTCAATGCATGTGCGATAATGTTCTTTCAAGAACACTACTCTAATACCATGTTGGATTTTTGATGAATATTTGCAGCAATAACTAGGATCAGAATAATACTAGCGCATAAGAATGCCCCATGAATTATAGTTATAGGTACAATAGAAAATTCTAAGACAAAATGATAATGATGATCCTCAATGGGGATTCATCTCACATATAAATACAAGACTAATACAAGTGAAACATCACATCCCTTCAAATATGATGTATTACAAGGCAGGGCCAATTTATACCCTTCAAATAAAAAATTTGATCACACGCCCGTCTCCAACACTCCCCAATCCACCATAACCACATTCTTACACATACCCGCATTCTATAGCATTCTCGCACTCAGTCACCCCGCAAAAAATAAATCACAGGGGCTATCGGGTCTACTCAATGGGCCTAATCCACAGGGAGGGAAATAATCACTAGGAATAATCACTAGTGATGGCGATGGAAATGGTGATACTCCTATAGAGAGAGGGGGATATTTTCTACATACAGAGACACAATGAGGTACACGTTAGAGGTACTCATACTGAGACACAATGAGGTACACGTTAGAGGTTACACATTGAGGTTAGGTTACACGTAGAGAAACACATTATGCATATACACTCTGATTTCCAGGATCTATTCGTGCCCAGTTCGATGTGAACAATAGTTGATCCCCCACACCCAAAAGGATGTGTTCCTGCTTTACTAGTTGCAGTACGTGACCATGATAGGAGGAGTTGTTCTACGTGATGTTCTTAATTAAACACGCCCATGAACCAGGTGATTCTAAGTGTGTTATGTTGGACAACTGAGAGGGGGGGGTGAATTAGTTATTACCGTGCTTAAACAATTATGCTTCTTTTAAATTCTTTACAAGGCACTCAATGGTAATCACAATAATGCAGGAAAATAAGCAATGGCACATTCAACATCAGTCACATATATGAGATACATAGAGACAGATATTTCCTGAGGAAACCTATACATGGTAAAAACCTATTCTTCTTTATATGATAAGAATTATTTACATTCTTTACATTATCATACATAAGAGCACCTACTCATTGTGAGGCTACAACCTCTATTTTTGCAAGCTACAACTTGTTGAGAGCACCAACTCTCTATTTTCTCTAGAACCCACTAGAAGGAAGCACNTGTGTTACTGAAACTTATTACAATGATTTAATGTTCAAACAACAGCTTACCAGTCTCATCACTATTTTGCAAGGTTTTGCTACAATGTCTGCCTCATTGTCTTCCTGCATGCATCAATAACACTATCTGTTCTTCTGCCTGTTGTGCTCTATGCGCAATTCCCATTCAATGCACCTTTTGTCTTCTGTCCATCTTAGTCGTTGCACCTCACCTCCTTCTTCACCCATGCATCACTCACACCAGAAACAACCTCTCTCTTCTTTTCTCCACATTCTTATATACCCAATGCATCTTGTGCATCCTCTGTATGCAATTGTTCTGCCTCCTCTGCATGTCGAGTGCTCTGCCTGTTCATCATGGAAACTCTTCAGCTTCTCTGTTTGTTGAGCCCATCTGTCCATCATCACTGGGTGTCATGATCAG
>JASDQU010712192.1:11775-23689 GCA_032191745.1 Picea mariana | reverse complement strand
AGGAACATAAAAGATACAATGGCAAATACAAACATTACACAAAGATATTTCCCCTGGAAACCCAAATCGGGAAAACCAACATATTCTATATTATTCATCATGTTACAATGTTTACAATGCAAAATACATATAGGAGCCAACAACATCCAAAGCCCTAACCCAATGACCTGGATTAGTCCAAAACTCTAATTCCTTAATCGGAAATAGAAAACCATCGGCAAAGAAACCATGTTCTGAAAAAACACCTAAATATAATGCGGTCTCGATGCAGAAACAAAAAATTTTGGGGGCGCTACCCCTGAATCCCTGCGCGCCTAGTGCATACGCTCTAACCCCCCTGCAACCCCCCCTCTAACCTTGACACTACTACTCGTGCAAAGAATATAACACATACCCAACAAATAATACATATATGCATGCACTCACAAAATACATTCAATAAATGCATTTAAGTATACAATTATATCATGTATGAGTGCAACTCTTCCACTTACTAGGCATGAGTGCAACTCTCAATGCATATCTATTCAATGTACCTTTTCATTGATTTTCAGAATGATCTTTATCTAAGTCACGTATCTCACCATCCATAAATTGGAAATCTAGCCAATGTCTTGACACATCCTCCACACACTTCCCATTTTCTTCTCGATTATTTGGATGCCTTCCTTTTCGAACTGAACACTACACCAAGAATGTAATTATGTGGTGTACATTAGTGTTAGAAAAAAGGTTACAGTCCAAGTTTTATTTAAAGGTAGGAATATCATTGGGTATTTGTGTGGTACGTAACCTTTCTACATCCATACTGTTATCACACAAACTTGTCAGAGTCCTGTCGGGTTGTGGTTTCTACCTAAGTCTGTGTTTTGCCTTCTCTCTCTCCTTTCGCGGACCAATTTTTAAGTTTTTTCCCCTTCGGCTTGTAAAATCATTTTCATTTTCCCCCCTCTGTGTTTAAAGTTCTACGGTCTCCCTATTTTCCCAGCCCCTATCCAGTCATCCAAGTCTTTGTTTACACAGTCCGCAACTGCGGGCTCAAAGCACGACACTCAGAGCAGTTCGTTCTGGACCCGAATCAAGCTAAGGCAAGTTCAGAGTTCAACGTCGGGAATTTCATGTGGAGTTCATATTAGCATCTCGTGGGCATTCGATATGTTAAAATTTGTGCGAAGTATAGCGCTAGAGAAAAAGGCCCGAAGAGAGCATGAGTTGTTGATTTTTAAAGGGACAGGTGGCAGTTGATCCAAGTGTTCGGGGAAATAAGCTTTGGGAGTTTCGAAGTGATAAGTGTGTGGAATTCCCAAAGTGTCGAAGCCCGAACTCCCGAAATAATATGAGCCATCAAAAGCTAAGGACGCATGAAGGTAGATCGCTCACTTCAGAGTTCTGCGCTTCAAAGAATTGTGAGATTTAAACATTGCAAAGTCCCAAAGTGCCTGAAGTCCCGAAGGCAGATCCGCCAAGCAAATATCAGTCATTGTTTTGAAAGGGAAGATATGATTTATTGATTTGGAGGGGGTATATTTGAGCCACTGATAGTGAAGCCTCATCAAATATCATGATATCGAAGGCTAGGGTCCATTTCGGGAATGCAACATGCTCGGGCGATAATTTTCTTGAGCAGTCCCACAATTGAAACCATGGTAAGTCAAGAGTGATACGTGGCGAAGGGGAATGGATTGCGGGCCCAAAAGCAATCTAAATCCAAACCACCTTTGAGTGGCCCTGCAATTACATGCTCATATAACATCCTATCCAAGAGTAGTGTGTGGTCGTCCCCTGCGCATACGCTACCGGATTTCCACCTGCAAAGCTCGCATTGGTCACAAACAAAGACCATTCATGGCCTCGAGGCATCAGGATGGACTCGCATAAGTCATTCGCACCATCTGAGAATAGTTATGGGTGCCAGGCCCAGTCCTAATCCCAATGAAGAAAATTATTGAAGATTGTGGGAAACAATTGAGACCTCACCTCATCCCATAAATGGAAAACATTGTAGAGATCAGTCATGAAGGCACACTTACGATCCGAAGCTTCCTTATGGAAAATTTTTTCTGTAAAACACAAAACTATGCCTGGCTCATGTATGACATAATGAAGTCTGGACAACTTGAAAGAGTGGGCACCAACTAAAGGATTTGAAGGTAGTGATCTGATCACATTCCCGGTGGTTGCAACATTTTAGTATATATAGGCAGTTTTGATATTTTGTTAAGGTCGAATGGTTGAGCTAGGCTCCCTGCTATTGTAATATTTTTATGAAGAACATTGGTTCTCTAGTTATGTATTTGTTTTTTTGAGACATCTTGGTTAATCTAAGTCAACTTTCTTACTTCATATTATTTGCCTCCTATATTGAGAGAGTTCATGAATGATTGATTCACATGGATTGTTATGACTATATTATGATGAATATTATATTATAGTGTTGTTATAATTTCTTTTAGTTTCTTTGAGATTTGAATTCAAGAGGATCTTGCGTTTAAGTTTTTCCTCATTAGGCTGTTGGAAGACTTGATGTCCATAGTAGACCTCTATGCTCTCCTCATAAAAGTCTTCCCTCTATTCACCCTTACTCCAACTTACTAACTGAAGTTGATTCCAGACCTCAATTTCTTATGCATGCTAGTCCAGATTTTTGAGTTAGAATGTTATTATCATTGAGTCTCCTCGATTTTACCACCTAAAACTCTTTTACATTTACTGTATAAACTGATGGGTACTGATCTTATCCTCTATGCAATCTGAGGGTGACTTCTAGTGCTAACATTTCTGGCGTCGTTGTCGGGGAACGAATTGAATTCTTTTCCCTAGGATAGAATGCCAACAAGCTTCTGATTCTGAAGGTGCATCAGACATTAGAACCATTAAACATTTCAACTTGCACCTGGTGACTCCACTGGGGAGGACCCTATTGACAGAAAGATGACCATATGGAAGGGAAAGACCAGGTATCAGTTTATGAACTTGTTTCATGAAATCTTGTTTTTCTTTATCAACTCATTCCTCTCTTTCCATTTACATACAAAGAAGATTCTTTGCTTTGTCTATTCAGATGATAATAATCCTTCCTTTATTTATCCATCCTTTGAAGAAGAAGACATGCCCTCTTCTTGTGTTGTAGATGTTAATATTGTGCCTTCACCTCAACATGTTCATAAAAGTGAGATTTGTATTGGTTTTCCTCTCGAAGTTGATCACCCTTATAGCCTTGAGGGGGTTGAAAATGATTCAAAGCCTTCTCATATTTCATTGCCTTCCATTATTACTGCCGAGCCTATCCATCTTCTTGTTAAACCTCATATTCAACCCACTAGTTTTCTAGATAAGATTAGAGACGAGATGTTTAAACCTTTAAGTCTGCCACTTGACCTTCATCCTTATCCTCTTTATTCCTTTGAGTATCTTTCTCAGTTTTCTAGAGAAGGCCATGTTACATTTGAGAGGCACTTAGGGGCCTTTGAGAACTTTGTTGACCAATTTGAGATTGTTCCTGATGATGTTATCATAAGGTTGTTCTCACACTCTTTGTCTGGAGATGTTGTTGTTTGGTTTAAATGTCTGGAAGCCAATTCTATTGGCTCCTTGACTGAGCTATTCCATGCATTTTTAAAGTGTTGGGGTGAGAACAAGTCCCTTGATCAGTGTTGGTTTGAGTTTAATGCCTTGAGAAGAGGGGGAGAGGAATCCTTGGCTATCTTCAACATGAGGTTTTACAACATTTATCATAGTATTCATGTGGATATCAAACCCACAAAGATTGCTGCCATGGTGTACTATGTCATGGCTCAACATCCAGAGCTTGTCCTTCTCCTGAGAGAAAGGAAATATTCATCCTTAAGACACTTGTTTGAAGATGCTGAAGAAGTCGAAGAGAACATCAGGGTTAGCAGGGGGGGTTCGTATGCAAGCATGTCTTGAATAATTGCATGTGCATAAGAAAGAACATTGTCAGGATGTTTCAGATTTCGAGCAAGAGGACAATGAGTATAATTCAGATCTGGAACAACAACGAGGAAGTGGGTGTGATTCACATTTGGAATCAAATCTTTCAATAGTTGCATATTTTTTTATGGGTAGGAATGCATATCAATCTTATGATCAGTTTTCAGAACATTTTGAGCACAAAGTAGTGGTTTATTGCATAGATAACTATATGTTCTTAGTTAATCATAATTGTGATGCTTTAAACCCCATTGTACCATCATCTTATGGTCATTCTTATGAAGGAGAGACTGCAATTGTTGGTGATCAAGAGTTGGTTTCGAAAGAACAAGGATGTCATTTATTTGCAAGAAGAGAGGCATTTACAAAGGAACATCCTGGTCCTCTAAAGAAACCAGATTTATGTCATGTTATTCATGATCCTGTGGCCATATACATGGAGTCGTATGTTTCAGATTTTCTAAAATTTTTAGATGGCATTATTTCATCGATACTCACAGGTGAGTATGGTTTCATGAAATATTTACAAGACCAAGCTATAGATCCTTTTCCTTTATTCATTAAGGAAAAGCATTGGGTGGAAATCAACCATCCTAGACCCGCAGAAGACACATAGCAACATGTAAAGGAGGAGCTAAGTGGGCAGTTTTTCTCCTGTCCAGAACCTGTAAATGAGAAAATATCACCTGATATTAGCCAACCTACATCAGTTCTCCACCCACCTATACACTCTGAGAACATCAAATGATGAGTGAGCCACAATGAAGGACATGAATTGATTTCTTACCAGTTGAGCTCCTCTGATTATAAATTTTGTGACCCTGTGGGGCTATATATGGAGCTGTGTTTTCCAAAAGCATTGGAGCCTGCAGAATTATTCACCTTATCGTCATTTGGGGGTATGGTCAGTGTTCCAAGCCATGTTCTCATTCTGCTATCATACATCCCTAGTTTTTTCTGGATCGTCTGCAGTAAAGAGAAGAATTATATTACCAGACAGTCTGGGTGGTTATGGTGGAAGTTTGCTTTCACCTAATGCTTTGTAAAAATCAGTTAGCCTAGGACTGTACATAAATAAGCTCTTTTTGGAGCCCATGTATTTGATTTTGTTTAGAGTAATTATCGGCCTGTAATCCTCAGTAGGACATTTTTTTAGCATGACTCCATAACCCAACAGCTAAGGAACTGGAACAACTTGTTCTTGGCAGCTCGTAGGGAGCATGCCATCCCCTGTGGAGCCAATTTTTATCACACAAACTTGTCATAGTCCTGTTGGGTTGTGGTTTCTACCTAAGTCTGTGTTTTTCCTTCTCTCTCTCCTTTTGCAGACCAATTTTTAAGTTGTTTCCCCTTCGGCTTGTAAAATCATTTTCATTTTCCCCCCTCTATGTTTAAAGTGCCACAGTATCCCTGTTTTCCCATTCTCTATCCAATCGTCCAAGTCTTTTTTTACACAGGCCGCAATCGCGGGCTCAAAGCATGACACTCAGAGTGGTCCATTCTGGACCCGAATCAAGCTAAGGCAAGTTCAACTTTCAACAGCGGGAATTCCATGTGGAGTTTAGATTAGTGGCTTGCGAGCATTCATAATATTAAAATTTGTGCAAAGTATAGCGCTGAAACAAAAGGCCCGAAGAGAGCATGAGCCGTTGATTTTTAAAGGGACAGGTGGCAGTTGATCCAAGTGTTTGGGGAAATAAGCTTCAGGAGTTTCAAAGTGAGAAGTGTGTGGAATTCCTGAAGTGCCGAAGCCCAAACTCTCAAAATAATATGAGCCATCAAAAGATGAGGACGCGTGGAGGCACATCCCTCTCTTCGGAGTTCTTCACTCCAGAGAATTGTGGGAGTTAAACACTGCAAAGTCCTAAAGTGCCCGAAGGCCGAGCTGCCAAGCAAATCTTGGTCATTGTTTTGAAAGGGAATATCTGATCCATTGATTTGAAGGGGGAAGATTTGAGCCGCTGATCGTGAAGCCTCATCCAAGATCATGATATCGATGACCACATTCCATTGCGGGAATGCAACATGCTCGGGTGATAATTTTCTTGATCTGTCCCACAATTGAAACCATGGTAAGTCAAGAGCGGTACATGGCGAAGGGGGATGGATTGTGGGCCCAAAAGCGATCTAAATACAAACCACCTTTGAGTGGCCCCACAATCACGTGCTCATATAACATCCTATCCAAGAGCAGCACGTGGTCATCCCCTGCACATACACTATCAGACTGCCACCTGCAAAGCTCGCATTGGTCATAGACAAAGACCATTCATGGCCTTGAGGCATCAGGATGGACTCGCAGAAGTCATTGGCACCATCTGAGAAAAGTTATGGGTGTTAGGTCCAGTCCTAATCCCAATGAATATAGTTATTGAATATTGTGGGCAGCAGTTGAGACCTCACCTCATCCCATAAATGGAAAATGTTTCGGAGAGTAGTCATGAAGGCACACTTACGATCTGAAGCTTCCTTATTGGCAATTTTTCATGTAAAACACATAATTATGCCTGGCTCGCGTCTAACATAATGAGGTCTACACAACCTGACAGAGTGGGTGCCCACTGAAGGCTTTGAAGGAAGTGATCTAATCACATTCCTGGTGGTTGCAACATTTTAGTATATATAGGTAGTTTTGATATTTTGTTAAGGTCGAATGGTTGAGCTAGGCTCCCTGCTATTGTAATATTTTATGAAGAACACTGGTTCTCTGGTTATGCATTTGTTTTTTTGAGACATCTTGGTTAATCTAAGTCATATTTCTTACTTCATCTTATTTTCCTTCGATATTGAGAGAGTTCATGAATTACTAATTCACATGGGTTGTTATGACTGTATTATGATGAATGTTATATTATAGTGTTGTTATAATTTATTTCAGTTTCTTTGAGATTTGAATTCAAGAGAATATTGCGTTTAAGTTTTTCCTCCTTAGGTTGTTGGAAGACCTGATGTCCACGACATACCTCTACACTCTCCTCACAAAAGTCTTCCCTCTATTCACCCTTACTCCAACTTACTGACTGAAGTTGATTCCAGACCTCAATTGCTTATGCATGCTAGTCCAGATTTCTGAGTTAGAACGTTATTATCATTGAGTCTTCTCCATTTGACCACCTAAAATGCATTTAAATTTACTATATAAACTGATGGGTACTGGGCTTACCCTCTATGCAATCTGAGGGTGAATTCTAGTGCTAACACATACTTTTCCATATCCAACTATGTCCTGGTCTCATACATGACTAGATTTCCTAGCATCCATTCCTATAACAAGTTCTTATCTTTTATTTCTTTGGTTATTACCTCATAACCAAATTAACATGACATGCTACTATGTTAGTGTGTGCATTCAAAAGCTAAGAATCTTTGATAACTATAACAAGCCTCTAGCCTTTACCACACCTAGTGGTATCTTATCCATGTTAAAAAATTTAAATAATACCATGCTATGTATTATAAAATTCTATCTGGGGAAATTCTCACCTAAATTCCCCTTCAACAATTATGCAACATAATTTCCAAAGAAATACTTACCTGCATAGCTACCATTAAATAAATTTGATGTTACCTGGTTAGTTGATGACAATATTGTTGATTTTTCATAAGAGATGATATTGTATGTGAATGAATATCTTCTTACAATGATGAGTGTTCTATATATAAAGAACATATGGTGACCATCCATGAAGAGATGTGTCCCCTAGGTAATAAATATATTCATACTTTATATTATATTATACATATAATATAAATATATTTTATATTTATACTTTATACTTTATTATATATATATTATTACATTAATGGCATTATAATTAATAATATTGCTTAGTAATTAATAGTCATATTATTAATTATCAATCTATTAGAATGTCTTTTCGATGCTGCCCAAACATCAGCACTCCCTCTCAGCGAGGGAGACATTCTACATTATGCCAAGATTACCTCTGAAGATTACCTTTGAAGATTACCTGTGGGTAGATCTCAAATAGCTTCAACATGTCACCATGACATCCATTACCTCGCAATGCATATGTAATTCATCATGTGCACCCTTGTGACTTCACAACCAATGCATCCAAGGCCTTTGGGTAGTTCTCAAATAACTACAACATGTCCCCAGGACATCCACTACCTTGTAATGCATTTGTACCTCATCATGTGCACCCTTGTGACTTCATAGCATGCATCCAGGGTCAGTGGGTATCTCTCCAATAGATACAACATGTCATCATGAGACTATTCAGTTTCCCACAGAAAACTTGGATATCTTATGTATGACATCCAGTACCCTGCGATAAAATTTGTACCTCATCTCTTCAACATGCATCTAATGGGTAGCTCTCCAATGGCTACAACATGTCATCATGAAATCCACTACCCTACAATAACATCTGAAGCCATCACTCCCTCTGAAGAGGGACTACACCGAGCTTGTCCCTAAACTACTCAAACTTCATCCTTGATAACATATTTGTAAGCACATTTGCAACCTTCTCATCGGTAGCCACATATTGGAGCCTCATTTCTCCCTTATACACCATATTGGAGCCTCATTTCTCCCTTCTATACCAAGTGTCTAGAAACCAAGTGCCATTTCCATGAGACACGGATTCCAAGTATGATACCACACAAGCTCACATCCATTGACTGTTGAACATGTGAATCTATACATCCTTGGATATCCATAGTGCAACATGACTTCACCCCATGCAACCAAGGTCTGTGGGTAGCTCTCAATAGCTACAACATGTCCCTAGGACATCCAGTCCCTATGATGCATCGGTACCTGATCATGTGCACTCATGTCTTAGTTCTAGCCCTTGGATATCCATAGTGAAAACATGACTTCACCCCATGCAACCAAGGTTTGTGGGTAGCTCTGAATAGCTACAACATGTCCCCAGGACATCCACTCCATGCGATGCATTAGTACCTGATCATGTGCACTCTTGTCTTAGTGTCAACCCTCAGATATCCATAGTGAAAACATGACTTCACCCCATGTAACCAAGGTTTGTGGGTATCTCTCAATAGCTACAACATGTCCCCAGGACATCCACTCCCTGCAATGCATTAGTACCTGATCATGTGCGCTCCCATATTAGTACCAACCCTTTTTCATGCTAGATGAGTTCCACCTATCTCAATGCTAGCCCTTTTTCATGCTGGATGAGAACACTCAACGCCAACCCTTTTTCATGTTGGATGAGTTCCACATGTCTCAGTGCCAGCCATTTTTCATGCTATATGAGAACACTCCCTTTGAAGAGGGACCAAACCAAGGTTGTCCCTGAAGTACTCAAACTTCATCCTTGATAGTGGCTTGGTAAACATGCCTGCAACTTTATCCTCTGTAGTCATGAAATTGGAGCCTCACTGCTCCCTTCTGCACTATATCCCTGATGTAGTAATATCTGATCTCGATATGCTTCGACCTGTCATAGACCACGAGGTTCTCTGACTACTTCATGCAACTTTGGTTGTCACACCAAATTTAGGTTTCCTCCAGTCCAAGACCAAATAAACCAGATAGAATTTCTCAAAGCCACACTTCTACTGCACATGCTGCCAAATACTCAGCTTCAGTTGTACCGAGTGCCACACATGACTGCTTCTTGCATCTGATGGAGCCTCTTACTCCTTACTATAGTACCCAACTCCCTATGGAACTGACTATCCAACTCCCTCTCGAGCACTGAATATCAACTGAATCTTCAACCTAATGACTTCAACACTTGTCCACGAGAACAAGTCTCGTCATCCTCTTCTTGTAGGTCTTACCTACAAGTCAAATTCAGTCTAATAGTCTGCAATTTCTGAAGCTACACTGCTTCATGACTTGTTGCACATGTTTCCACATACCAAGCTTCATTTGTACTGAGCACCACACATGACTACTTCCTGCATCTGACGAAGCCTTCTGCTCCTTATTGTAGTACCCAACTCCCTCTGGAATTGACTGTCTGATTCCCTCTTGAGCATTAAATATCAACTGGATATTCAACATGCTGACTTCATTACTTGTCCTCCAGAACAAGTCTTGTCATCCTCTTCTTGTAGGTCTTACCTCCAAGTCAAATTGATTCCAATTGTCAACGATTTATGAAGCCACACTACTTCGTGACTTGCTACACATGTTGCCACATACTCTACCTTAGCAATACTAAGTGATACATGCAACTGCTTCCTACTGCTCCATGAAACCATACTAGAGCCTAGACTGAAGCAATATGTCAAAGTACTCATCCGATCAGGAATATTGCCAGCCCAATCTAAATCTGAATATCCATATAACCTGAACTCATGGTCTGTCACATACCTGAGACCATAATCCAATGTACCCTTAAGGTACCTCATCACATGTTTTGTTGCGACCAAATGAACCTACATGGGTTGCTCCATATACTGACTCAAGGTGTTCACAAAAAAAACATATATCCAGTCTTGTGTTCATCAAGTTCATCAATGAGGCCACCATCTTCCTGTATAAAGTAGCATCCACAGTCTCTAAATTTGTATCCTGCAACAACTTTAGATTTGATACCATAGGTGTAGCCATTTCCTTGCAATCCAACATCCTGAAACTCTTTAGGATTTCTACTGTATACTTCCCTTAATTCATAAAGATCTCATCCTATCTCTGCCATACCTCGAGACCCAAAAAGTAATGCATCATCCCGAGATCTTTCATCTCAAACTCGGCAACCAATTTTTCTCTTACACTCTGAGATGAGATTTTCCACAGCTGTTTAGAAATAGTTCATCCATATAGAACAATATTATTACCAGACCATCATCCACAACCTTAAAATAAAGGTTAGGATCTACATTGTTGTTTGTAAATCCTAAGTTCGTCAGAAAATTGTCGATCCTACCATACCATGCTCTAGGTGACTTCTTTAATCCATAAATCCTTCTTCAATCTACACACTGAGTGTCCTGCAGTTGTCACGTACTCAATGGAGTGTTCTGTGACTACAAGGACCATTCTTCCTGATGAGGTTGCCATCTATGCCACATGAAAAAATTTAGTCCTTCTGGATGTTGAAGGCCACACACTTTGAGTCTTATGTCCTTTAGAATACTATGTCAAGTCCATTCTCCATTAGTCAAATTACCATGACCAATCCCGAGATAATGTCAACCTGATTCTGAAACATTAACACTTAAGAATAACTTCTGAAATTACATAAAACCTCAACACTCCCTCTTAATGAGGAAGGTGTTATATCCGACACAAAATCTAACATTGTTGCCATCCACACAAGCTCATGACCATTGACTATCAGACACACAAAATGATACATCTTCTACGAACACACATCCATCATATACTCGATGTCATACGATTAACCATGTTGATTTTCTAGTGTTAAATTAGACAAGCACAATTTTCCGCAAGTGGTAATTACTTCCAACAATATTACTTTAGTAAACTCTAGAACATCACTAAGTAATTACACTCAATAAATTTCAACTACTTAGAAACTCCGGTCTCTTCCTTAGATCACTTCCCACGTGTGAGAGAGAAAAATGTGTGTGTCTATTGTTGTGTCTTTTTATAGTAATATTAAATTGATCCAAAAAGACACGTCTCTTTGAAAATTAAATTTAAAATTAAATTAAATTTTCTTTCTTATAAATTGTTGGAGAATACCTCATGTAACTATCCAAATATTAATTGGTTATAATCCATCCACATATTATTTGACTTTGTTAATTTTTTTCTCCATAATTCATGCGATTCTTTGTATAAATATAGATAGAAATACATATGCAGTACATTCCTCATATTTAGGTAATTAACCATTTTTACTAGAAATCACTGCCCACCATAATTTATGGAATTCTTTCTATAATTTAGGTAGGTGTAAAATGTGAATGTGTTGTACACATAGATTTCAACAACTCCATAAATTTAACACTCCCAAGACTTTACTCAACTCTCATTTTCCTGGGC
>JASDQU010712192.1:0-11725 GCA_032191745.1 Picea mariana | reverse complement strand
CTTGACACTACTGCTCATGAAAAGAATATAACACATACCCAACAAATAATACATATATGCATGCACTCACAAAATACATTCAATAAATGCATTTAAGTATACAATTTTATCATGTATGAGTGCAACTCTTCCACTTACTAGGCATGAGTGCAACTCACAATGCATATATATTCAATGCACCTTTGCATTGATTTTCAGAATGATCTTTATCTAAGTCATGTATCTCACCATCCATAAATTGGAAATCTGGCCAATGCCTTGACACACCCTCCACACACTTCCCATTTTCTTCTCGATTATTTGGATGCCTTCCTTTTCGAACCAAACACTACACCAAGAATGTAATTATGTGGTGTGCATTAGTATTAGAAAAAAGGTTGCAGTCCAAGTTTTATTTAAAGGTAGGAAGATCATTGGGTATTTTTGTGGGACGTAACCTTTCTACATCCATATTGTTATCACACAAACTTGTCAGAGTTCTGTCGGGTTGTGGTTTCTACCTAATTCTGTGTTTTGCCTTCTCTCTCTCCTTTCGCAGACCAATTTTTAAGCTTTTTCCTCTTCGGCTTGTAAAATCGTTTTCATTTTCCCCCCTCTATGTTTAAAGTTCCACGGTCTCCCTATTTTCTCAGCCCCTATCCAGTCGTCCAAGTCTTTGTTTACACAGGCCGTAGCTGCAGGCTCAAAGCACGACACTCAGAGCAATCCGTTCTGGACCCGAATCAAGCTAAGGCAAGTTCAGATTTCAACGTTGGGAATTTCATGTGGAGTTCAGATTACTGGCTCGTGGGTGTTCGAAATATCAAAATTTGTGCGAAGTATAGCGCTAGAGAAAAAGGCCCAAAGAGAGCATGAGTTGTTGATTTTTAAAGGGACAGGTGGCAGTTGATCCAAGTGTTCAGGGAACTAGGCTTCGGGAGTTTCGAAGTGATAAGTGTGTGGAATTCCCAAAGTGTCAAAGCCCAAACTCTTGAAATAATCTAAGCCATCAAAATCTGAGGACGCGTGGAGGCAGATCCCTCACTTCGGAGTTATGCGCTTCAGAGAATTGTGAGAGTTAAACATTGCAAAGTCCCGAAGGCCGATCTGCCAAGCAAATATTGGTCATTGTTTTGAAAGGGAATATCTGATTTATTGATTTGGAGGGGGAATATTTGAGCCACTGATCGTGAAGCCTCATCCAAGTTCATGATATTGAAGGATAGGGTCCATTTCGGGAATGCAACATGCTCGGGCGATAATTTTCTTGAGCAGTCCCACAATTGAAACCATGGTAAGTCAAGAGTGATACGTGATGAAGGGGGATGGATTATGGGCCTAAAAGCGATATAAATCCAAACCACCTTTGAGAAGCCCTGCAATCATGTGCTCATATAAAATCCTATCCAAGAGTAGTGTATGGCCATCCCCTATGCATACGCTATCATATTTCCACCTGCAAATCTCGCATTGGTCAAAGACAAAGACCATTCATGGCTTCAAGGCGTTAGGATGGACTCACAGAAGTCATTCGCATCATCTGAGAACAGTTATGGGTGTCAGGCCCAGTCCTAATCCCAATGAAGATAGTTATTGAAGATTGTGGGAAACAATCGAAACCTCACCTCATCCCATAAATGGAAAACATTGCAGAGATCAGTCATGAAGGCACACTTACGATTTGAATCTTCCTTATGAGAAATTTTTCCTGTAAAACACGTAACTATGCCTGGCTCATGTCTGACATTATGAGATCTGCACAACCTGAAAGAGTAGGTGCTGACTAAAAGCTTTGAAGGCAGTGATCTGATCACATTCCTGGTGGTTGCAACATTTTAGTATATATAGGCAGTTTTGATATTTTGTTAACATCGAATGGTTGAGCTAGGCTCCCTACTATTGTAATATTTTTATGAAGAACATTGGTTCTCTGGTTATGTATTTGTTTCTTTGAGACATCTTGGTTAATCTAAGTCAACTTTCTTACTTCATATTATTTTCCTCCTATATTGAGAGAGTTCATGAATGATTGATTCACATGGATTGTTATGACTATATTATGATGAATATTATATTATAGTGTTGTTATAATTTCTTTCAGTTTCTTTGAGATTTGAATTCAAGAGGATCTTGCGTTTAAGTTTTTCCTCCTTAGGATGTTGGAAGACTTGATGCCCATGGCAGATATCTACGCTCTCCTCACCAAAGTCTTCCCTCTATTCACCCTTACTCCAACTTATTGACTGAAGTTGATTCCAGACCTCAATTTCTTATGCATGCTAGTCCAAATTTTTGAGTTAGAATGTTATTATCATTGAGTCTTCTCGATTTTACCACCTAAAACTCATTTACATTTACTGTATAAACTGATGGGTACTGAGCTTACCCTCTATGCAATCTGAGGATGACTTCTAGTGCTAACATTTCTAGCGCCGTTGTCGGGGAACGAATTGAATTCTTTTCCCTGGGATAGAATGACAACGAGATTTTGATTCTGAAGGTGCATCAGACATCAGAACCATTGAATATTTCAACTTTCACCTGGAAACTCCACAATCGAAGACTCCACTGGGGAGGATCCTATTGAAAGAAACATGACCATATCTAAGGGGAAGACCAGGTATCAGTTTATGATCTTGTTTCATGAAATCTTGTTTTTCTTTATCAACTCATTCCTCTCTTTCCCTTTGCATATAAAGAGGATTCTCTGCTTTTTCTATTCAGATGATAATAAACCTTCCTTTACTTATCCATCCTTGGAAGAAGAAGACATGCCCTCTTCTTTTGTTGTAGATGTTAATCTTGTGCCTTCACCTCAGCCTATTCATAAAACTGAGATTTGTATTGGTTTTCCTCTCGAAGTTGATCACCCTTGTAGCCTTGAGGGGGTTGAAAATGATTCAAAGCCTTCTCAGATTTGATTGCCTTCCGTTATTACTACCGAGCCTATCCATATTCTTGTTAAACCTCATATTCAACTCACTAGTTTTCTAGCTAATATTAGAAACAAGATGTTTAAACCTTTAAGTCTGCCACTTGACCTTCATCCTTATCCTCTTTATTCCTTTGAGTATCTTCCTCAATTTTCTAGAGAAGACCATGTTACATTTGAGAGGCACTTGGGGGCCTTTGAGAACTTTGTTGACCAATTTGAGATTGTTCATGACGATGTTATCATAAGGTTGTTCTCACACTCTTTGTCTGGAGATGTTGTTGTGTGGTTTAGATGTCTGGAAGCCGATTCTATTGGCTCCTGGACTGAGCTATGCCATGCATTTTTAAAGTGTTGGGGTGAGAACAAGTCCCTTGATCAGTGTTGGTTTGAGTTTAATGCCTTGAGAAGAGGGGGAGAGGAAGCCTTGGCTATCTTCAACATGAGGTTTTACAGTGTTTATCATAGTATTCATGTGGAGATCAAACCCACAAAGACTTCTGCCATGGTGTACTATGTCATGGCTCAACATCCAGATCTTGTCCTTCTCCCGAGAGAAAGAAAATATTCATCCTTAAGACACATGTTTGAAGATGCTAAAGAAGTCGAAGAGAACATCAGGGTTAGCAGGGGGGTTCATATGCAAGCATGTATTGAATAATTGCATGTGCATAAGAAAGAATATTGTCAGTATGTTTCAGATTTCGAGCAAGAGAACAATGAGTATAATTCAGATCTGGAACAACAACGAGGAAGTGGGTGTGATTCACATTTGGAATCAAATCCTTCAATAGTTGCATATTTTTTTATGGGTAAGAATGCATATCAATCTTATGATCAATTTTCAAAACATTTTGAGCACGAAGTAGTGGTTTATTGCATATATAACTATATGTTCTTGGTTGATCATAGTTGTGATGCTTTAAACCCTGTTGTACCATTATCTTATGATCTTTATTATGAAGGAGAGACTGCAATTGTTGGTGATCAAGAGTTGGTTTCGAAAGAACAAGGATGTCATTTATTTGCAAGAAGAGAGGCATTTACAAAGGAACATCCTGGTCCTCTAAAGCAACCAGATTTATGTCACGTTATTCATGATCCTTTGGCCATATACATGGAGTCGTATGTTTCAAATTTTCTAAAATTTTCAGATGGAATTATTTCACCGATACTCACAGGTGAGTATGGTTTCATGAAAGATTTACAAGACCAAACTATAGATCCTTTTCCTTTATTCATTAAGGAAAAGAATTGGGTGGAAATCAACCATCCTAGACCCACAAAAGACACATAGCAACATGTAAAGGAGGAGCTAAGTGGGCAATTTTTCTCCTGTCCAGAACCTGTAAATGAGAAAATATCACCTGGTATTAGCCAATCTACATCAATTCTCCACCCACCTATACACTCTAAGAACATCAAATGACGAGTGAGCCAAAATGAAGGACATGAATTCATTTCTTACTAGTTGAGCTCCCCTGATTATAAATTTTTTGACCTTGTGGGGCTATATATGGAGCTGTGTTTTCCAAAAGCATTGGATCCTACAGAATTATTCACCTTATTGTCATTTGGGGGTATGGTCAGTGTTCCAAGCCATGTTCTCATTCTGTTGTCATACCTCCCTAGTTTTTTGTGGATCATCTGCAGTAAAGAGAAGAATTATATTACCAGGAAGTCTGGGTGGTTATGGTGGAAGTTTTCTTTCACCTAATGCTTTGTAAAAATTAGTTATCCTAGGACTATACATAAATAAGCTCTTTTTGGAACCCATGTATTTGATTTTGTTTAGAGTAATTATCGGCCTGTAATCCTCAGCAGGATGTTTTTTGAGCATGACCCCATAACCCAACAGCTAAGGCACTGGAACAACTTGTTCTTGGAAGCTCGCAAGGAGCATGCCATCCCCTGTGGAGCCAAATGTTATCACACAAACTTTTCATAGTCCTGTCGGGTTGTGGTTTCTACCTAAGTCTGTGTTTTGCCTTCTCTCTCTCCTTTTGCAGACCAATTTTTACGTTTTTTCCCCTTCATCTTGTAAAGTCATTTTCGTTTGCCCCCCTCTATGTTTAAAGTGCCATGGTCTCCCTATTTTCCCAACCCTTATCCAGTCGTCCAAGTCTTTGTTTACATAGGCCATAGCCGCGGGCTCAAAACGTGACACTCAGAGTGGTTCATTCTGGACCCAAATCAAGCTAAGGCAAGTTCAACTTTCAACAACGAGAATTCCATGTGGAGTTTAGATTAGCGGCTCACGAGCATTTGGAATCTTAAAATTTGTGCGAAGTATAGTGCCAGAGCAAAAGGCCCAAAGAGAGCATGAGTCGTTGATTTTTAAAGGGATAGGTAGTAGTTGATCCAATTGTTTGGGGAAATAAGCTTCTGGAGTTTCGAGGTGAGAAGTGTGTGGAATTCCTGAAGTGATGAAGCCCGAACTCCCAAAATAATCTGAGCCATCAAAAGCTGAGGACGCATGGAGGCAAATCCCTCTCTTCGGAGTTCTGTGCTTCGGAGAATTGTGGGAGTTAAACATTGCAAAGTCCTAAAGTGCCCGAAGTCCTGAAGGCCCGAAGGCCAATCCACCAAGCATATCTCGATCGTTGTTTTGAAAAGGAATATCCAATCCATTGATTTGGAGGGGGAATATTTGAGCTTCTGATCATGAAGCCTCATCCAAGATCATGATATCGATGACCACATTCCATTGTAGGAATGCAACATGCTCAGGAGATAATTTTCTTGAGTCATCCCACAATTAAAACCATGGTAAGTCAAGAGTGGTATGTGCTGAAGGGGGATGGATTGCGGGCCCAAAAGAGTTCTAAATACAAACCACCTTTGAGCAGCCTCGCAATCACATGCTCATATAACATCCTATCCAAGAGTAGGACGTGGTCATCCCCTATGCATACAATATCAAACTACCACCTACAAAGCTCACATTGGTCACAGACAAAGACCATTCATGGCCTTGAGGCATCAGGATGGACTCACAGAAGTCATTGGCAATGTATGAGAAAAGTTATGGGTGTCAGGTCTAGTCCTAATCCCAATGAAGAAAGTTAATGAATATTGTGGGCAACAGTTGAGACCTCAACTCATCCCATAAATGGAAAAAGTTTCGAAGAGAAGTCATGAAGGCACACTTACGATCTGAAGCTTCCTTATGGGCAATTTTTCCTGTAAAACACATAACTATGCTTGGCCCATGTCTGACATAATGAGGTCTACACAACCTGACAGAGCGGGCACCGACTAAAGGCTTTGAAGGAAGTGATCTGATCAAATTCCTGGTGCTTGCAACATTTTAGTATATATAGGCATTTTTGATATTTTTTTAAGGTCGAATGGTTGAGCTAGGCTCCCTGCTATTGTAATATTTTTATGAAGAACACTGGTTCTCTGGTTATGCATTTGTTTTTTTGAGACATCTTGGTTAATCTAAGTCAGCTTTCGTACTTCATCTTATTTTCCTTCGATATTGAGAGAGTTCATGAATGACTGATTCACATGGATTGTTATGACTGTATTATGATGAATGTTATATTATAGTGTTGTTATAATTTCTTTTAGTTTCTTTGAGATTTGAATTCAAGAGGATCTTGCGTTTAAGTTTCTCCTCCTTACGTTGCTGGAAGACCTCATGTCCATGAAAGACCTCTACACTCTCCTCACCAAAGTCTTCCCTCTATTCACCCTTACTCCAACTTATTGACTGAAGTTGATTCCAGACCTCAATTGCTTATGCATGCTAGTCCAGATTTCTGAGTTAGAACGTTATTATCATTGATTCTTCTCCATTTGACCACCTAAAACTCATTTAAATTTACTATATAAACTAATGGGTATTGGGCTTACCCTCTATGCAATTTGAGGGTGACTTCTAGTGCTAACACATACTTTTCCATATCCAACCATGTCTTGGTCTCATACATGACTAGATTTCCTAGCATCCATTCCTATAACAAGTTCTTATCTTTTATTTCTTTGGTTATTACCTCATAACCAAATTAACATGACATGCTACTATGTCAGTGTGTGCATTCAAAAGCTAAGAAGATTTAATAACTATAACAAGCCTCTAGCCTTTACCACACCTAGTGGTATCTTATCTATGTTAAAACATTTAAATAATACCATACTATGTATTATAAAATTCTATCTGGGGAAATTATCACCTAAATTCCCCTTCGACAATTATGCAACATAATTTCCAAAGAAATACTTACCTGCATAGCTGCCATTAAATAAATTTGATGTTACCTGGTTAGCTGATGACAATATTGTTGATTTTTCATAAGAGATGATATTGTATGTGAATGAATATATTCTTACAATGATTAGTGTTCTATATATAAAGAACATATGGTGACCATGGTGACCATCCATGAAGAGATGCGTCCCTTGGGTAATAAATATATTCATACTTTATATTATATTATACATATAATATAAATATATTTTATATTTATATTTATACTTTATTATATATATATTATTACATTAATGGTATTATAATNTTGCTTAGTAATTAATAGTCATATTATTAATTGTCAATCTATTAGAATGCCTTTTCAATGTTGCCCAAACATCAACGCTCCCTCTCAGCAAGGGAGACATTCTACATTATGCCAAGATTACCTTTGGGTAGCTCTCAAATATCTTCAATATGTCACCATGACATCCATTACCTCGCAATGCATATGTAATTCATCATGTGCACCCTTGTGACTTCACAACCAATGCATCCAAGGCATGTGGGTAGTTCTCAAATAACTACAACATGTCCCTAGGAAATCCACTACCTTGTAATGCGTTTGTACCTCATCATGTGCACCCTTGTGACTTCACAACATGCATCCAAAGCCGGTGGGTAGCTCTCCAATAGATATAACATGTCATCATGAGACTATCTAGTTTCCCATAGAAAACTTGGATATCTTATGCATTACATCCAGTACCCTGCAATAAAATATGTACCTCATCTCTTCAACATACATCTAGAGTCGATGGGTAGCTCTCCAATGGATACAACATGTCATCATGAAATCCACTACCCTGCAATAACACCTAAAGCAATCACTCCCTCTGAAGAGGGACTACACCGAGCTTGTCCCTAAACTACTCAAACTTCATCCTTGACAACAGATTTGTAAGCACATCTACAACCTTCTCATTGATAGCCACATATCATAGCCTCATTTCTCCCTTATACACCATATTGGAGCCTCATTTATCCCTTCTATACCAAGTGTCTAGAAACCAAGTGCCATTTCCATGAGACACGGACTCCAAGTCTGATACCACACGAGCTCACATCCATTGACTGTTGAACATGCGAATCTATACATCCTCAGATATCCATAGTGCAACATGACTTCACCCCATGCAACCAAGGTCTGTGGGTAGATTTCAATAGCTACAACATGTCCCCAGGACATCCAGTCCCTATGATGCATCAGTACCTAATCATGTGCACTCATGTCTTAGTGCTAGACCTCGAATATCCATAGTGAAAACATGACTTCACCCCATGCAACCAAGGTCTGTGGGTAGCTCTCAATAGCTACAACATGTCCCTGGGACACCCACTCCATGTGATGCATCAGTACCTAATCATGTGCACTCTTGTCTCAATGTCAACCCTCAGATATCCATAGTGAAAACATGACTTCACCCCATGCAACCAAGGTCTGTGGGTATCTCTCAATAGCTACAACATGTCCCCAGGACATCCACTCCCTGCAATGCATCAGTACCTGATCATGTGCACTCCCATATTAGTACCAACCCTTTTTCATGCTAGATGAGTTCCACCTGTCTCAATGCTAGCCCTTTTTCATGCTAGATGAGAAAACTCAACGCCAGCCCTTTTTCATGTTGGATGAGTTCCACATGTCTCAGTGCCAGCCATTTTTCATGCTAGATGAGAAAACTCCCTCTGAAGAGGGACCAAACCAAGCTTGTCCCTAAAGTACTCAAAATTCATCCTCAACAGTGGCTTGGTAAACACGTCCGCAACTTTATCCTCTGTAGTCACGAAATTGGAGCCTCACTGCTCCCTTCTGCACTATATCCCTGATATAGTAATATCTTATCTTGATATGCTTCGACCTGTCATAGACCACATGGTTCTCTGACTACTTCATGCAACTATGGTTGTCACACTAAATTTAGGTTTCCTCCAGTCCGAGACCAAATAAACCAGATAGAATTTCTCAAAGCCACACTGCTATTGCACATGGTGCCAAATACTCAGATTCAATTGTACTGAGTGCCACACATGACTGCTTCCTACATCTGATGGAGCCTCTTAATCCTTACTATAGTACCCAACTCCCTATGGAACTGACTATCCAACTCCCTCTTGAGCACTGAATATCAACTGAATCTTTAACCTGTTGACTTCAACACTTGTCCACCAGAACAAGTCTTGTCATCCTCTTCTTGTAGGTCTTACCTACAAGTCAAATTCAGTCTAATAGTCTACAATTTCTGAAGCCACACTGCTTCACGACTTGTTGCACATGTTTCCACATACTGAGCTTCATCTGTACTAAGCACCACACATGACTACTTCCTGCATCCGACAGAGCCTCCTGCTCCTTACTGTAGTACCCAACTCCCTCTGGAATTGACTGTCTGGCTCCCTCTTGAGCATTGAATATCAACTGGATATTTAACATGCTGACTTCATCACTTTTCCTCTAGAACAAGTCTTGTCATCCTCTTTTTGTAGGTGTTACCTACAAGTCAAATTGAGTCCAATAGTCAACGATTTCTGAAGCCACACTACTTCGCGACTTGCTACACATGCTGCCACATACTCTGCCTCAGCAGTACTAAGTGATACATGCAACTGCTTCCTACTGCTCCATGAAACCATACTGAAGCCTAGACTGAAGCAATATGTCAAAGTATTCTTCCGATCAGGAATATTTCCAGCCCAATCTGAATCTGAATATCCATATAACCTGAACTCATGGTCTGTCACATACCTGAGACCATAATCCAATGTACCCTTAAGGTAACTCATCACATGTTTTGTTGCGACCAAATGAACCTACCTGGGTTGCTCCATATACTGACTCAAGGTGTTCACAAAAAAAACATATATCTAGTCTTTTGTTTGTCAAGTTCATCAACAAGGCCACCATCTTCCTGTATAAAGTAGCATCCACAGTCCCTAAATTCATATTCTGCAACAACTTCAGATTTGATACCATAGGTGTAGCCATTTCCTTGCAATCCAACATCCCGAAACTCTTCAAGATTTCTACGGTATACTTCCCTTAATTCAAAAAGATCTCATCCTGTCTCTACCATACCTCGAGACCCAAAAAGTAATGAATCATCCTGAGATCTTTCATCTCAAACTCGACAACCAAATTTTCTCTTACACTCTGAGATGAGATTTTCCACACTTGTTTAGAAATAGTTCATCCATATAGAACAATAGTATTACCAGACCATCATCCACAACCTTAAAATAAAGGTTAGGATCTGCATTGTTGTTTGTAAATCCTAAGCTCGTCAGAAAATTGTCAATCCTGCCATACCATGCTCTAGGTGACTTCTTTAATCCATATAAATCCTTCTTCAATCTGCACACTGAGTGTCCCGCAGTTGTCACGTACTCAATGGAGTGTTCCGTGACTACAAGGACCATTTTTCCTAATGAGGTTTCCATCTGTGCAACATGAAAATTTTCAGTCCTTTTGGATGTTGAAAGCCACACACTTTGAGTCTTATGTTCTTTAGAATATTATGTCAGGTCCATTCTCTATTGGTCAAATTACCATGACCAATCCTGAGATAATGTCAACCTGATTCTGAAACATTAACACTTAAGAATAACTTCTGAAATTACATAAAACCTCAACACTCCCTCTTAATGAGGAAGGTATTATATCCGACACAAAATCTAACATTGTCTCCATCCACACAAGCTCATGCCCATTAACTATCGGACACACAAAATGATACATCTTCTACGAACACACATCCATCATATACTCGATGCCATACGGCTAACCATGTTGATTTTCTAGTGTTAAATTAGACAAGCACAATTTTCCACAAGTGGTAATTACTTCCAACAATATTACTTTAGTAAACTCTAGAACATCACTAAGTAATTATACTCAATAAATTTCAACTACTTAGAAACTTCGGTCTCTTCCTTAGATCACTTCCCACGTGTGAGAGAGAAAAATATGTGTGTCTATTGTTGTGTCTTTTTATATTAATATTAAATTGATCCAAAAAGACACGTCTCTTTGAAAATTAAATTTAAAATTAAATTAATTTTTTTTTCTTATAAATCGTTGGAGAATATCTTATGTAACTATCCAAATATTAATTGGCTATAATCCATCCACATATTATTTGAATTTGTTAATTTTTTTCTCCATAATTCATGCGATTCTTTGCATAAATATAGATAGAAGTACATATGCAGTACATTCCTCATATTTAGGTAATTAACCATTTTTACTAGAAATTACTGCCCACCATAATTTATGGAATTCTTTCTATAATTTAGGTAGGTGTAAAATTTAAATATGTTGTACACATAGATTTCAACAACTCCAAAAATTTAACACTCCCAAGACTTTACTCTACTCTCATTTTCCTGGGCCCTCCTGTGAGGGAGTCAAGCTCAATCCCGCTATGATACCATGTTGATTTTTCATAAGAGATGATATTGTATATGAATGAATATCTTATTACAATGATGAGTGTTCTATATATAAAGAACATATGGTGACCATGGTGACCATCCATGAAGAGATGCGTCGCTTGGGTGAT
>JASDQU010712189.1:4779-19842 GCA_032191745.1 Picea mariana | reverse complement strand
AGGGGGGGGTGAATCGATGTGTTGAACTTTTGGACAATTTGTACACTTTCTTGGATTACTTAAATTAATTGAATAACATATATGTATTTCAATTACTTATTCATAAATATATATAACAGTTATAAAAACATAAACTGTATAAAGAAGAATAAATATCATATATTTATTAAACGTGAATAAGTACATATGATACGAATCATCAAAATGTTAAACACCAACTGAATAAGAGAGATCCAACTCTCAGATACAAGGCTCGGCTTGTAGTTCTCAGATCCAACTCTCAGATACAAGGCTCGGCTTGTAGTTCTCAGATCCAACTGAGATGTGATGAATCCAACCCTCATAACAAGACTCGGGTTGTAAACATGCACCAACCTGATAAAGAATGAACCTTCATTCAATCCATTGTATTTATATTTGATCCACTGAGATACGTCTTTTTCCAACACAAGATTTTGTTTATATAGTCTTATAAAGGGTGTGACTTTGAACCAATGTGTCTTTTGATAATGAAACATTGCACCCTTTTGTTTAAGTAATAATAATGTTATTTTTAACAATAGCTTTCTTCCTTTAATATTATTCATAATCCTTCATATCATGTTTATTCATCGATTATTTAAGTAATTGATTCTCCATTCTCTCTTTTCAATTCATGTTTCACAATACCATGGGTTTTTAAACCATGGGAAAATACCATTTAACTTTTTGACATTTTACGTAAATTTTTATTTTTTTTCTTTTTATCTTTTAATACTCCTTTTCATGTAACTTTATTTTTTATTTTAAATTTAATTTTTACATAAAGTTACATTTTTCATTATTTTACTTTCATATTTATTTTTTACGTAAAAATTTGTTTCCATTTTACTTTTTCCTCTTTCACATTTATACTCCATATATTAATATTAATATTCTTCATTAATATTTAATCCATTTATATTTATATTAATATTCTTCATTAATATTTAATTCAATTTATCATATTGTAGCTTTCGCGTCTTCCCTTCTTTTCTATATCAAGCCCTCTTCCATTTGATCACATTTATGGATCAAATCCCTATTTCAATCCTCAACCAATTCGTGTGAATTCCTTCTTGTTCCTTCTTTATAGATTCTCTCGCTGCGAATTAGCTTCCTCTGCAATTCCTTTGATTCCATCCTCCAGTTGCTTTGACCTCCATTATAGACTGTATCTATCCTTTTTCGTCGATTCATGTATTCAGGTCCTCAAAGTCCTTTCATTAGGTCCATGTCTTCATATGGTCGCGAACTGTATTAGAACCATCTGATCTTACTTCATTTTTTATCATTTAATTCTCATCATTCTTTTCCAAAACATCTTCATCCATATTTTCCAACTTCCATTAATCTGCAGGCTTGTAGTCAGTCAACTTGTCTTCGACTCGTCTCCCAGTCGATTGACTTGTCTTCGACTCGACTTGTCGGACGACTTGTCTTGCAATTGGTCGACTTGTCTTCAAGCTACATTGGATGGACTTTCATCTCGACTTCCATATAGTCGACCTCATTGTTGTTTGAATCGACTCGAATTGCGACTCGATGGTATTGATGCTTTCTCACCAAACATCCACCATTGACATTCTTACCATCATAACTTGTTAAGGGGAATTATTATGTTCCTTCCTTGTCATCAACCTTGTCAACATTAACAGAGCATATCTCTTCATTGTCTTCTTCAATTAAAATATTTTGAATTGTCTCTCTTTAACCTCTTCCTCAGATTGAATAAAACAAGTGTTTTCTAAGTCACTTCTACATGTGACTACTCCTATGTATCTTCTCTGGAATCTGCTTCAATTAAGATCTTCTGAATCACTTCTTCCTCAAGGTGATATTCCTCTTCCTCTAATTTTATTATATCATTATGTAATTCTGTCTTAGATAAGATATTATGAATTATCTTACTGAGTTACTTCCTTGGACACTACTTTAATTAAAATCTTTAGAATTGTCTCTCTTTGGTCTCTATCTAAACTCTCATTAGTTTGTCGGTTCCGACAAACCTCCCACTAACTCATCAAAATTCAAATAGCGGTCAATTGTGTTTCATACTACTTATGCGTCCATCTTTTCTATCGCACATTTTCAACAAGTCTCGACTCCTTATTTTCATGTGAGATCCCTAGAGGACCCGAGAATACATTTAACAGAATTGTACCAATACGTTGTGTCTGCCTCATAGTTTAGACTTTAGTCACACCATTAAGTTGCCTTGCTATATCATTGCATGGAATAATCACGATCATTTATTTGATTTGTGTGAGATGACTGTATGTTGGTTGTGGAGCCTGCTTATCTTCATGATTCAGATACTTGTTTCAGCCATGCTTGGACCCTATTCCCTAACGGGAGATGTGGGGGGGCTCCCCCCCTCCACACAATTGTCACCAGGGGAGTCTAGGGAGGCAGCGACAATTTTTGTAGCCCCCCTCTAATGGGGGATTTGGGGGCAGCGCCCCCAAAGCAAAATATTTGGAAAAATTGCCTTGTAAAATATTGTAATTTTGTAGTCAATCTAAATCGTTCATTATAAGGTCACAGATCTGACGGTAGAAGTTATTTTAGGGATTTTGTCCCTAGAAGGCAACCCTCTTATATGAGGGAATTGTATTGCATCTATGTATTTGTGCGATTATTGTATTCTAAGAGAGGAGATTGTGAGAGGAAGAAGAGGAAGTTACAGCGGTTGAGTTGTAGGTTGTATCCCTTCATTTTGTTGGATAATAAAAAGGAAGGACCTAGCAATTTATCTAGTAGATGTAGCCCACACTGGGTGAACCACGCATATCTGTGTCTCTATTGTATTGTGTAACTTCTGTGTTTTATTTCCACATGTGTTTTATTTTATTTCTTCGTGATCTTGTTTTTCTAACAACTCGTATCAAAGCTAAAGGTAACTCGCAGGAAAAGAGGGTTCTTGGTTCGAGTGGGAGAAATGGCGGAAGATGGAAATTTTAGGCTCGAAAAATTTAACGGCCAAAACTACCAGTTATGGAAGATGTAGATGGAAGATTATTTATATCAGAAGGATCTATTCCTACCATTGGGCAGAATAGCAAATAAGTCGACAACCATGAAGGACAAAGAACGAGAGGTTCTCGACAAAAAGGCATTAGGAACGATACGGCTAAGCCTGACAGCATCGAGGAGTTTCAATATTTCAAAAGAAAAGACAGCAAAGGAGCTGATGGATGTGTTAGCACAGGAATTTGCACTAGAAAATTTGCTTACTTTTACGGTATTATGGTCTATTTTGGAGCACTGGTGAATTAGGATATTCCGCGGTGCTAACTTCCTCAATGCCAATTTCAAAAATCTTGAAAATTTGGTGAATAGAATTGGGTTTGTACAATATTATTGCATTATTGGATTCATATGAAGGATGAAGTGCTCTTGCTTCATAAAAAATGTTTGAAACTTGGTGCTTGAGAAGGTTTTTCCTAATGAAGTTATATGTAGAAGTTTTATTTTTATTTTCAAAGGTTTGCAAATAAAAAATAAATATTTTGGCCCATGGCCAATCTTTAATTTGTTCTATAACACCTTCAAGCGCCAAGTGATTAATGTTAAATTCAAGCCACATGGTGGCGCACATGTTCAAGTGCCTGAATGCCTTTACTCTCTATCAAAAATATCGGGTCCAAGGCTCAACTCCAGGTTTAATTACAAGTTATCAGTCCACAAGCCTAAGCACCAAGCACTAAATCCAAGGGAGGAGCCCACAAGGGGCGTGTCTAATGTAGTACACGTAGAATATGCATTGAAATGTTGGCACATATAAACAATTGAAACTATTTCTCTCCTCGCCAATGTGGGATATATCCCATCGAATGAAAATTGAGTCTGTGCTCGAATTCAAGCACCAATTCGCACTCCTCGGTGATGAATTCATTCTCCAAATGGAAGTTCAATGCGCTATAAGAAAAATGATTATTGGTTGATCGTGTTATCACATTAGTCGGTCAAGGAGGAATCCACCCGTCGACATGAATTGTTGTCCAAGCAGCGAGGTTATCATCAAAGAAGAATGGATAGATCGTCCAAGGGTTAAAAGATTAAACCAGGTGTTGGGAGCTCGCACACCTAGGTGTCACTGATAAATTCCTACACCCTGGTGGATTCAGATATCAAGTGCCAGCACATTTGCAAATAGTCAATCGAAAATATTGAATGTGTTCGGCTTCCATGAAGGTGCAAATGAGGAGTGTTATAAAAACCAATGAAATCCCAGTTATCGTGCAAATGTATTGAAAGTCCTGAGTTTATGGGCATTGTTAGCGTATTGTTGCGCCAAATGCATTATTTGGCAAGGGAAGAATGCCACGAGGAATCATCAAGCAGTTGGAGAAAATGTTCACTTTCTAGCAAAATTCCAAGTGTCAAAGGAAGTTAGGGCATTGGAAACATCTAAGAAGAGCGGAGGCAATTAAGTGGAAAGTTCAAATTTTGAGATTGAAGTCGAATATTAATAGTTCCTCCAGTTTAGGCAGGTTGAGTATACCTCCAAATGGCAGTTTTGAGGTCCTTTACAATTATTTCCAACCAATAAATCCTCCAGTAACTTCGGTGATTCAAGAGAATTGGTAGTTGTTCCATATTAAATCCTAGAAATCAACTGATTTGTTAAGCTAATTCTATCTTTTGTAATTGTTTACTATTTTGGGAAAGGAATTAGAATGCTTGGATCTTTGAGTTTAGTGAAAAAATATTTCTATATAAACTGATAAAAAAATACAGTGAGGGGTTCGACCCTTGGAGAAGGAGACTTATATATTGTATTGGAGCTTGTTTATCTTTTTGCAAGATTAATACAGAAGCTACTCTTGTCTTCCTTTGAGATTCATTATAGCATTTCGGTTCAGTATGTGTTCTTGTTTTACATATTCAAGATTGTATTGTCTGCTGGTATGCTCTGCATTTTGTTAAGGGAATTCATCTCTGATGCTCTTTTTTCATTAAGTGTATACCTATTATGTGTATGTGAATTATTGGTTCAGAATTCATTTGGTTATGGTGCTCTGTTCAAGTAGTTCTCCTTTATGTTTTCTTCTAAAGCTGTAATAAGAATTCATCCATAGATAAATGCTCTTACTGCAGTGGGATTTTTCTATTTTTCAAGTTCTCATCTCAATATCTTATTTACCGAACCTAATTCTTACCTTGCCTCAATGTTGATAGACAAGATTTTTCCATTTATTATCTACAAGTCATTAAGATTCAAGTTTTCACTCCATTGCCCAAGGATACTTCTCTTTGCTTGTCAAACCGCCAACCTTTATAAAAACAAACATATTCTTATCAAAAATCTGACCTTCTGAGTGTTATTGTTGAATATATTTTGAGTGAGAAGGCCTTTTTCCTATTGAGAGAGCCCTCTCCTATTGTATAAGGTCGGAATACAGTCTAAAGTGGTTGAAATGGTTACCTCAGGGTTTCCTTGATACAACCCAAGGAAAATATCGATTGTTAACAAGACACATTGACTAAACTGTATGAAAAACCCTTGTCGTCCAATAAGGTATTTCTAATAAAGCGATTATTTAATATGAAGATGTCAGAAGGTGGGTTTGTTGCAGATCATTTAAATGAATTTAATACGGTTACTAATCAACTAAGTTCTGTGAAAGTGGACTTTGATGATGAGGTCAGGGCTCTTCTAATCCTGTGCTCATTGCCAGAAAGCTGGAATGGCTTGGTCATGACTATAAGTAACTATGTCTCTGGTTCAAACACTCTAAATTTTGATGATGTTGTTGGTGTTATCCTTAGCGAGGAAATGTGAAGGAAAAGCATAGGTGAGACATCAAGTAATGCGTTAAACATGGAAACAGGGGAAGACAAAAGGATAGATGAAAGGGCTCAGGGAACTGTGGGAATTCTAGGAAGGGCAGAGCCAAATCCAGACTGGGAAAGATAGATTGCTGGAATTGTGGGAAGAAAGGACATCTGAAGAAAGATTACAGAGCTCCAAAGAAACAAAGAGATGGACAACATGAGAAAAATCAGGAAGCAAATGTAACAGGTGATGTGTTACAAGATGCTTTGATTCTTTCTATAGATAATATTTATGAGTCTTGGGTAGTAGATTCAGGGGCTTCATTTCATTCCACACCCCATAGGAAACATTTTCTAGATTATGTTCAAGGTGATTTTGGACAGGTTCATTCGGGTGATGATGCACCATGCAAAATTGTTGGAATGGGTAAGGTACAAATAAAGCAAAAGAATGGAAACCAATGGTTGTTGAAAGAGGTAAGACATGTTCCAAATCTAAGGAAAAATCTGATTTCAACAGGGCAGTTGACAAGTGAAGGTTGTGTATCTATATTTATAGATAAGGCATGGAAGGTCACCAAAGGATCATTGGTGATAGCAAAAGGAGAGAAGGTAGGTACAATGTATTTATGTACTAGTAATACTAATTGTTTTGTCTCTTTAGATTCTACAGGAGTGGATACATCACTTTGGCATCATAGGCTTGGACACATGAGTGAGTAGAGGAGGAAAGTACTTCACAAAAGGAATTTGTTGTCAAATCTTAAACAAATTGATTTGGATTTCTATGAGCACTGTGTTTATGGGAAAAAAAAAAAAAGAGTCAAATTTCTCAAAGTTGGAAAAGCAAAGAAGAGTGAAAAGTTAGAGCTTGTGCATACAGATGTATGGGGACCAACTCAGGTATCATCTCTTGGTGGCTCTCATTATTATGTTACTTTATTGATGATTCAACTAGAAAAACTTGGGTTTATTGCATTCGACCAAAATCTAATGTTTTTGACACTTTTAAGAAATGGAAAGCTTTGGTTGAGAATGAGATAGGAAAAAGGTTGAAGTGTCTCGTATCATACAATGGAGTTGAATATTGCAACAAGGAGTTTGATGATTATTTTTCATACCATGGGATTCGTGGAGAGAAGACAATTCCAGGAACACCACAAGAAAATGGTGTGTCAAAAAAAATGAATAGGACAATCATGGAGCATGCAAGGAGTATGAAATTGCATGCAGGGTTTCCCTTACAGTTTGGGGCAGATGTTGTAGATATTGTTGTTTACTTGATAAACAAAGTACATTCAAGTTCTTTGGATGGTGGCATTCCATAGGATGCATGGACATGTAAAATGGTAAACTATTAATTTTTGAAGACTTCCGGTTGTGAAGCATTTGTCCATATTGATAAGGAAAATAGATCAAAGCTTGAGGCAAAATCCAAGAAGTGTACCTTTATTGAATACGGTGTTAATGATTTTGGTTATCGCTTATGGGATTATGAAAGAGACAAAATCATTAGGAGTAGAGATGTCATATTCAATGAGAAGTTCATGTACAAAGATCAGTTGTAGGGAAATAAACAAAAAAAAGAAAAACCAGAATACACAGTGTTTGATAAGATGACTGGAAAATAAATTCCAAAGGTACCAGACAATCAAAATGTACAACAACAGGAGCAAAAGGTACCTCAAAATCCTGAGAGTGTTGTTAGAAGATCTACCAGGTTAAGTAGACCCCCTGAACGATACTCTCCTTCATTGTATTATTTATTGTTGATTGATTCTGGTGAACTAGAATGTTATGAAGAGGCAATGCATGTAGACACTAAAAAGAAGTGGGAGCAAGGCATGAAAGTGGAAATGGATTCCTTGGTAAATAACCAGACTTGGGACTTGGTTCAGTTTCCTGTAGGAAAAAGAGCATTGCAGAATAAATGGTTTTACAAGTCGAAGGAAGAAGATGGAGGAAAAAATCGGTATGAGACTAGACTTGTTGTAAAGGGGTTTGCACAAAAGAAAGGTATAGATTTTGATGAAATATTTTCTCCTGTTGTTAAGATGACTTCAATTAGAACTATTTTAAGTCTTGTGGCAGTAGAATATTTGCATCTTGAACAGTTAGATGTAAAAACAACTTTTCTCCATGGGTATTTGGATGAAGAGATTTATATGCATCAACCACAGGGGTATGAGGTCAAAGGGAAGGAAAATTTGGTATACCGGTTGAAGAAGAGATTATATGGCCTAAAGAAATCTCTAAGGCAATGGTATTTGAATTTTGACAGGTTTATGATAGAACAAGGTTATAGTAGATGTCATTCTGATCAATGTGTTTATTTTAAAAGGCTAGAAAATGGAAGTTATATTGTCTTGCTATTGTATGTAGATGGCATGCTTGTTGCAGGATTTAATATGTAGGATATAAATGTGCTCAAGAAGAAATTATCTAATTCATTTGAGATGAAGGATTTGGATGTTGCAAAGAAAATCATTGGTATGAGAATAACAAGAGACAAGAAAAATCTCAAATTGACATTGTCTCAGGGTGAGTACATAGAGAAGGTGTTGGAGAGGTTTAGAATGTTGAATGCAAAACCAGTTAGTACACCTTTGGCCAACCATTTCAAATTAACTAAGGAAAGGTGTCCCAAGACACAGGAGGAGATATAATACATGTACAGGGTCCCTTATTCATCAGTAGTTGGCAACTTGATGTATGCGATGGTTTTCACAAGACCATATATTGCACATGCAGTGGGAGTTGTGAGAAGGTATATGAACAATCCAAGTAAAGAACATTGGGAGGCAGTATAGTGGATTCTCATGTATTTGAGAGGTACTGCTACTCATACATTATGTTTTGGAGGTTAAGACATTGTTCTACAGGGATATGTTGATTCATATATGGCAGGTGATAAAGATAGCAGGAGGAGCACCACAGGGTATGTTTTTACTATAGGTGGAACAACAATAAGTTGGATTTCAAAACTGCAAAAGGTTGTCACACTTTCAACAACAGAAGCAAAGTATGTTGTTGCTACAGAGGCTAGTAAAGAGATGATTTAGTTACAGAGGTTTATGGAGGAATTGGGAAAGAAGCAAGAGAATAGCAGGTTGTATTGTGACAACGAGAGTGCCATTCATGTTACAAGGAACTCAGCCTTCCATTCTAAGACTAAGCATATATATCTCATGTACCATTTCATACGATCTATCTTGGAAGATAGAAATTTGAAGTTGGAAAAGATACATACTAGCCAAAATCCTGTAGACATGTTAACAAAGGGAGTAACCAGGGAGAAACTGAGTTCATGCTCAGTTTCAGTTGGTTTTCAAGCAGGAAGGTGAAGATGACAAAATTTTCAGGTCCAAGGTCAATCATAGTCCAGCAGGTACAACAATAGTGGAGGTGTTGTGATCAATCTCCAAGTGGGAGATTGTTGGTTGTGGAGCATGATTATATTCTTGATTCAGATGTTTGTTTCAGACATGCTTGGACCCCATTCCCTAACGGGGGGTGTCGGGGGCTTTCCCCCCCACAACTATCGCATGGCCCTCAAAGCGAAATATTGGGAAAAATTGCCTTGTAAAATATTTTAATTTCATAGTCAATCTGGACTGTTCATTATAAGGTCGTGGATATAACGATAGAAGTTATTTTAGGGATTTTTTCCTTAGAAGGAAACCCTCTTATATGAGGGAATTGTATTGCAGTTGTGTATGTGTGTAATTGTTGTATTCTAAGAGAGGAAACTATGAGAGGAAGAAGAGGAAGTTACAACAGTTGAGTTGTAGGTTGTATCGCTTCATTTTGTTGGATAATAAAAAGGAAGGACCTGACAATTTCTCTGGTGGACGTAGCCCACACTGGGTGAACCATGTATATATGTGTCTCTATTGTATTGTGTATATTTTGTGTTTTATTTATGTATTTGTTTTATTTTATTGCTCTGTGATCCTGTTTTTCTAACACTGTAGCCGTAGATCTCGTGCATCTTCTCAAAATGGTGTATCATATGGTGACGTTATCTAGAGACACGTGACATTCTATCGTACTGACACATGAACACCATGAATCAACCACTTCATCTTCTAAAACATCTGAATCCATTTGACATGAGGCATCGCTTTAGGATGACATGTGGCATGCTCGTATACTACCACATCATCATTCGCATTGCCATGTCACCATTATCATTCAATGAAAAAATTGTCATGACTTATAGTTTATCTTTTGATACCACTCATCAAGCATATCCTTGTTATTTCTTGACTTTCCATTTTTTTATTACTGTCCATGTTTGATCCATGTTGCCATCAATGACAACACACAATCAATAATGCCAACACCAACTTTTATTAATATTTTACGATCTATAGCCAACATTCAATTACAGAATTACATTTCAAACCAATCAAAATAGAGTAATATCTACAAGAATGCATAGCAACAGTTATAGCATATACATGTAGCATGCAATTTCAACATTTCTAGATTATAGTATATTGTAATTCAAAATTTGGATATGAATTAACTAGATATTAACTTACATTTATGTTTACCTTTTAGATTAAAATTATATTCTTTGTTTTACAACTTAGAATAATTTTGGTTTTTGCTTTAATTAGATTAGAATAGCTTGTGTTCATTTGCAACTAGGATAGATTTTTCTTGATTTATTAGTATTAAGCATATGAGATAACTAGATAATACAAGTAACTTAGTTCTTCAAATACAATGCATCAGTATATCACAAGTACAAACTAACTCTAGGTTGATAATTAAACGAGCAATAATTAGATATGTTACCTTGACAATAAAGGTGGCATATAATTAAACTGTAAATTGTATCCAATAGTATTAAATCACAAGGCCCCATTTCACTTTTTCAAAGTCTTTCATACAAATGTTGACAAGAGGGAGATAAAAAGGTTAACCCTCAAGGTCAAAAATTTCCTTCCAGAAAGAGGCAGATACTTTTATGAGGAATAGTATACATATATCAGACTATATGAGTTTAAGGGTAAACCTTTTCTCCTCCCAAAAATTGTTTGTAACCTATTCTTTTTAATAAATCTTTGCAAACAATATGAAAATTGGTCGATCTTCTTTGAGAAAAAAAAAAGAAGAAGAAACCATCTACATCCACCCATTTGAAATTTTCTAGGTTTTTTATTATAGGAGTCACTCATTTCTCAGAGATTGCTTGAGGTTTCAATTCATTTGAATTAAAGGAGGTTGAGGCCATGAAGGGTTTTAACATTGAAGGGGTTTTCAAAACACATGTGGTTTCAGTGGGTTATAATACCTATTTTCATAAGGAGAAAGAATAGGTTGAGGGCGATGATGACAACAAGGATTGTGACATGGGGCTAATAAAGGTCTTATGCATAACCCTAGTTCCTAAAATAGAGATTCAATATTACCTAATGACATGTGTACTTTAGTCAGTTCTAACATCTTATCAAAAAGGAAGACTATGTGAGAGAAGAAGAAACAAGAGATTGTTGTTGCAACTAGCCATAGGGAAAAACAAAGAGGGAACTCTAGAGCTAGTGGTAGAGGGGGGTTGGATACTTAATCAACCAGGAATACAACATCCCACCATATGAGAAATGTTCCTTTACCACCCCATGAAAATGGGAAAAAGAATGCAACTAGAGCATGTTCCAATGATGTTGATGAGGATGATCCTGACAAAATTAAACAGAAAATTGGACATGCCACTGCCTCTATCCCAAAAAGAAAGAGATATTTCGATCATAAGAAAAGGGGACAATCTAAAGCACAAGGGAATGATGTCAATGATGTGGAAATTGATAACTTGAACCAGTTGCTAGATTGGGTAACTACATAGATTGAAGAAAACAAGCTAATAGATGGAGAGATGTTGCAAGATGAACTACCTACCTTTGAATATAATTTTCTAACCTTACATCATGATAGTTACAATAAGGAGTCCAAGAAAATCCAAATAAGTAAGGTCACAATTAAAGAGAATACAATCTTAGAAAACTAAGTTGTTGTTGTGGATTTTTAAAGGACTAGAACCCATTGGGGCTCTAAAAATGCATCAAACAACTAGAAATATATTGACACATTCTGTAAATGAATAGCATAGGGAGAATACAAGGTTGAAAAATATAGTTGTTAAGCTTGAGGTTGCTTTGAGCTTTGAGCCATTTCTCACACAACCTCTTGCTATTAGAGAGCATGATGTTAATCCTAAAGATAAACCACAAAAACCCTTGAAGGCTAAAGGATCTCGAGAACTAGTCTTGGGAGTCCGAAAAATTGTTGCTTCTAATATTGACGAAAGAATGGTTTTATTGTTTGAGTTGTGAGAAATAACAAACAAAGCTTCTATGCTTCCTAGAAGGATTAGTTGTTTAAAGGAATTCTTCAACATTGAACTAAAAAAGGAATTCGCCACCCGATCAAGGCCCCAATTAGGCCTATACTTGTTTGGTATGCTGACGTCCACTGATATGTGGGCCCAGTTGCCACTAAATGGATTTTGAAATTGACTTAACATCGATCCAATTAAATCAATAATTTAACATAGCTAAAATAAAGTCTAATTAACACTATGTCTAATTTCCTATTTAACTATGAGCAAATATTCTTTAGATATCAAAGCTAAAGATGAATTACTTAGACTAGAAATAGTTCACCATTAAAGCAATTATTAAGTACAAATGCTAATCATAACTTATAGAAAATTATATTAATATTTCAACATCTAATGTAATCAATGAAAAAAATATAACATTACAATTCGGGAAAAGAAAATAGTTTCAACTGCTAGAAATGCAAAACATAACACATCAACAAAGTAGCAAAAGAATAGTCTATTTGCTACAATGGCAATGTCCTTCCATTAATCACCAACCTTCATAAGTTAGATGTGGAATCAACCCATAAATATCTTGATGCAATTTCATAAAACCCTAACAAGCAAGGAGTCCCCTCACTCAATGGAAACGAATTGGATCTTAACCAAGCTACAACTTTATGATTTGATGACATTGTTGTTGTAAATTTGGGGGAGATCAAATATCTGGAGGAGGTTTCATACACCAATTTGATGTATATATGACCTTAAAAATAGATTATTATTATTGTCTTTTAATATAGGACTATGTAACTTAAAAGATTTTTAATTATAATAATTATATGGAAAAACAAAAGCTACCTATGTTATCAAATTTTGGTTGAATTAACATCAATAAATAACAAGCTTAGTAATTGCATAGGCCACAAATAAACAATTAAACAATTGTATGCCTCATTCAAATCAAGAGGCAGATTCATTCGTCATTGAGAAAAAGTAATCAAAACATTTTTCAATGAAAGATCAGGTTTTTGAAAAATAACACTTCACTTAAAATGAGAATTGTTGACTCCTTTTCATAATTTTATATATGTTCTTATTGACTCCTTTTCACAATTTTATATATGTTATTTTAAGACATATTTGATTTACATACAAATAAGTCTTAGTAAAATTATTTTAATTTGCCAAAAATATAAAAGTGTTTTGCCAAAAAAAAAATATAAAAGTGTGAAAAAAAACATAATTCTTAAATAGAATTTTAAGGCTTGTAAAAATTAATGCATTGTTCAAATGAAAACTATCAACTCATTTCCACTTTTTAACATATATTATTTCAAGATAGGGATTAAACTTCATTTCCATTTTTTAACATATATTACTTCAAGACACGCATTAAACTTTTTTAAATTTAGCTTTTAGTTGAATTAATTTGATCCACCAAAATGCCCAGTTAACTCTTTTATGCATTAAAACCCAAATTTTGACCATAATATTGAAACATTATGATATCTCAAAATTAAGCAAATAGAGGCATGAAATCACTTTGAGTAGGTCCATATGAGTGTTTAAACAATATTGAATGATCAAAAAGCAAACAAATTAAACTAGCACAACCATTATCCATGTGAGAAAAAATGTGACAAAAACAACTAATTTTTGTGACGCAACAAGCTCGTCACCTAATCACGATCATTAAGTTACATGCATTTAACTATTCCTTGCTACCATTCAAAACATGCATACAATTACACTAATGGATTCATTCCATGAAAGATAAATGAAAAATAATTTATGATGAGAAGCACTCAAAACCAAGTAGCCGAAAAACAAAGCAACTAAAACCATCCCTTCAAATCAAGCAAAACATAATCAAGTATAAGAAAAAAAAAGTGATTTCAAATTTCAATGGGGGGCCCCTTTATTTTAGAAAAAATTAAAGGGAGTTGTTAAGGGCTCAACAAATGGCGATTAACTAGGCGAACCGATTATCTCTGTAATTAATATAATGGGGCTTAAGTGTATTAAAAACCAAATGATAAGTTTAACAAGATTCTTAAAAGTTGGACAAGATCTTAAGGGTCCCACATAAGACGAATTTAATAGTATAAAATAAAATAAAAAATGAGTGCATATCTAATCTATCTTTAAACAATGAATCCAAAGTAGGGAAAATTCTATTTATACTATCTTCATACTATTGAATAGAAAAAGGTACAACTATGGAGTTTTATGATAAGCAAACATCTATATAAGTGTAAAATCCACCTCTTTTTTAGAATACAATATTGTAGAATAGGGTTCAAGATACTCAAAGAGGGAAGACTAACTGGTGGGATCCTCCCTAGGTGCATTACAATGTTTTTTATAATCTCCCTTGGGAAGGTAGACAATCACTAAACCATTAAGAAATCGTTAGGAAACTTGAAGAGATTGTAATCACTTTCTTGGTTTAGATGCTTCTTTTGTGTAGTATGATGCTCCACATGGTCGGTGGGTTCCTTTGACAAGTGGCTTCCTCTTCATGATTCAGATCCTTGCATCCTCCATGTTGTTGGCCTTCCTCTTCGTGATTCAAATCCTCGCATCCTCCATGGTTATAATTCTTACTATTCTATGTTGGAGATTTCCGCATTTATAATTACTTCTCAAATACTTTGATATATAATCCACAATTCACACTTCTCCTTAAGGAATCAGCATGGTCTGACACCAAAAATGATGCAACAACAATAGTGCAATGGTCCCAACCTTCGGCCTCATGTGTCAACCTAGCTCTGTGTTGGATTACTGAGAGGGGGGGTGAATCAGTAATAAAGTAATTATAATAACATGACAAGAACTATCCATCTAGGATATTTTCCCTGACAAATTCACTTTCCTTCATCTCATTATTCCACAATTAAGCATGGATTCTCTTACTCCACAAAGCG
>JASDQU010712187.1:20658-37586 GCA_032191745.1 Picea mariana | reverse complement strand
GAAATTTCTCAAATTGTTTCCATGACAAGTCCTTCCCATGGACTCCTTTCGCATTCCTAAGGTCCTACCACCAAATGGAATCTTTCCCATTCAGGTTGAAAATGGCTATCTGAGCCTTTAAGTTTTTAGAGTAGTCATGGACTCTAAAGTACTTCTTCAAATCGATTAGACAAACTTTTGCTTCTTCCCCCTTCTTAATCTCTCCATCGAAGGTGGCGGATTTGGCTTTCTTGAATTCTTCAGGGTCATGACTCTTGGAATGTTTGCTCTTATTTCCCCTCATCTGAGAATTGGAAGTAGTTTTTCCACTAAAAGATTCCTTGGAGTTGTCAATGTCCTCACCAGAGGAATCTTCCATCAAATTTCTCTTAGCTCCATGTTGGGCCTTCTTTGAGGTGCTCCTCCTGGTGTGGCCTCTTTCAAGACCATGCTTCTGTATCTCAAGTGGACTTGGATTTTTCTTAGTATGATGCCTGTCCATATGACTGGCGCCTGGACCATGTTGCAGTTGCCTTTGTATATCTGATATACTTTTCATTTGGACTACATTAATTTCTATTTTCTTTTCTTGCTCCTTGATCAACCTTTCATTATTAGCCTTATAACTCTATAATTATGCCATGAAGCTTCTTACAGTTTCAACCAAATTTGGAGGGGTTTCCACCACCCTCCTTTCATCAGATTCTTCCTCTCTATTGTGGGAGCTCTCCCCCAACTCCTGATGTGTCACCATCCTTCACATTGTAGTTCTCTTGTTGTTCATTGACTGCTTGAGTGCTGATAAAACATTTTTTGTTAGTTACTAATCTACCAATTCATGAACAACACATATCATTGCAAGGTGAATTCAATTCTTTATTTGGAAACATTAGTAACCTACAATGCAAAATTCAAAACATCTATCAACAGTAGAAGGTCAGAGGCTCATACAAGTTTCTTATAGAGGGGGGTAAGGTAGGGCATTACCCCATAAGCTCTCTAATAAAATTTTGTGTGACTCGTGCATGAGCCCAAGTAGGCCAAGTGATCTTACCATACTCTAATACCAATTTGTAACACACCTGACCCCTAAATACCCTTTCTATAGATGGGGCATCAAATTTTCATTCTTCCTAACTATCTCAAATCCTAACACCAGGCTCTCCATTCAATTGTGCTCGCCACGAGATTTCCAACGGTCGCTGCCACACTAAAATACGAGCTCTGGTTTGCAGGTTATGGCCTTCCGAAGTACCCGAGCATTGTTAATTGGGGTCTTCAATGTTCGATGTCGAACACTCCTATTTCCTAATCCTCAAAGTCCCGAAGTCTCTCCATGTTCCCTTAGCCCTTCGACGATCAATGTTCAAAGATTTACATTGAATATCCCCTCTTCGGTGTTCGATCGTCGACAATCGACGGTCTTTGTACTACATTTTTGGCATTTCGGCGATCGACTATCACAACAACCATACCAAGAATGCCTTAATCATTCACCATACCATAAGTAAAAGTATCCATCAAGACAATCATGTAACCATACTAGAACTTCTATGACAGATGTGAGCCCATAAAATGTAGATTTGAAACTTGCTCCAGACTTCAGGAACCAGGCACCAGCTCACACTCAAATATCCATGAATTTATCCAACTGTACACCCTATGATCTCCTTCATCCCGTGTGTGTACGCACCTTGTCTCACTCTAGCCCACGTATGTACGCGATCTGGCTCACTGCAGCCCGAGTGCTCCTTTAGAAACTAGGGTTTTTGAGCTTTCGAAACTTTCACCTTCAAGATCTCAGACTTACGAAAAGTTTAATGAATCCATGAGAACTTGCAATCACTCACTTACTCAGAATAGATCTTCATTATATTCTCAAGAGAGATGTCTAAACAAGAGACCCTTGCTCTCTTATTTATACTCTCCAAGTAGCTTCCTTAGAAGCATCCACTTAGCCACTTTGTCCACTTAGCCACTTTTTCCAAATATCCACTTTGTCCACTTAGCCACTTTGTTCACATATCCACCTTTGTCGACATAGCCACCATTATCCAACTTTTTCCAATTAGCCACTTGTCTATATATCCACTTGTCTACTTAACCCACTTTCCTTATTTTAGGGTTAACCCACTTATAACCACTTTCCATAATTAGAAAGTTCTCTATTATCTTATTATTTAAATAATCCTCTTTGAATTCATCTCTTCACTTTATTATTTAAATAATTTATTCTTTGTAAATACTTTGACTTCTTTGACCTTTGGGGGCTTCTAGACAACACATGAGGGTCTTCCAACTTCGTAAGGCCATAAATCTCAAACGGTGAGGAGTTATGTGACGTTCAACATACCACTAGAAATGGCATGACAAGCACTATCCACCGAGGATAGTGTTACTGACAAATTCATTGATATTTATCTAATTATTTGACAATTAAGCACGGGTTCTCTAACCATACTTCTAGGATAACTCAACCGCAAAGTGTTTTCTTGTGAGGGCTTTCACCATAAGGGGACCTCTTTGGAGTTCATCCATTTGTACTTCCTATCAGCCAAGTCAAGACAATAATGAGTCATCTTTACATCAATCCAACTGGAATAACCCATGACAATACATCACTATGATATTGTCCCCTTGTCATTGATTCCATGCATGACCACATGATCCAACGATCAATACATTAATGCATCAATCCATCTATGCATCATATATCAATGAAAACACATTGATCTATCTTTATCTATGCATCAATCCATATATGCATCATATATCATGGACAACTCATTGATCCATCTTCATCTATGCATCATATATCAATGACAACACATTGATACATCTTCATCTATGCATGAATTCATCTATCTATGACTCCATTTGACATCAATCCATTGGAAACAATGACAATACATGATTCATCAATCATTACATCTATATACTATGACAAGACATTGTTCCTTTGACATCAATGTCAACATGATCCAACAAAATTCGCCTGACATGTGGCAACCTATGGTGTTTCCATTTCATCCACTGTACATCCCAATCATCCGACACATCATCCTTCTATACAACCACATCACTCTACCACATCAATGCCATATTGCCCAGTTAGCTAACATGTCACCTGTTGTGTTAGCACCATACTGCCATATCAATATTCTGTACAGTCCAATCACTCTGCTAATGTCATCATCGTACAACCATGTTAGCCAACACATTAGCGTCCCTACTGCCACACGGTGTCCGTACGATTTCCATGTGGCACATTTTTACTGGTCTACATGGACCTCTGAAAGTGCAAAAAATGGGTGACACATGGCAACTTGTGGTTTTTCCACATCATCATGCTGACATCAACACTCTACGAACTTCGTCGAATTTCCCTGTTTGCCAAAAATTTCAGATGTCCATAATGTTTGCATCCAGACTCCGTTTAAGGTTTCATTTGCGCTGTTGGAAATTTCTCATTGAGATCTTCAACTTGGTGCTATTTTCATCGAATTTTGGGAAATTTGATTTTTGGCCATTGTTTTTCAACTGAGGAGGATCCAACCTCCAATTGCATAGACTCTGGTACAAGCTTCTTGCTTGATGTACCACCAAGCTCAGGGTGAAGATTCAACATTTCCTTCTCTAGTGACCACTCATTTGGCATTGAGTGCAATAGTTGTGTGACTTCATGTCCTTTTCTCCTTCACCATAAAGATCTTTTCTCTTCTATCACTTTGCAACATTCTTGTTGTCCCAAGATGGTGTTGGTGATGATCTCAACTCTTTGCTTGAAAAGTCCTATGGTGTTGTTGCCTTTGACAATTCTCTTTCACCATACCCAAATCCTACATATGGAGGTCTTCCTTCAACCTCCAATGGTTGAATGATTCCTTGGCCATCAATACCAAGAAATACTCCTTTATGCCCCATCTTCCTCAACAACTTCAAGCCAATGCCCTTTGTGTGCCTTTCAAAAAATCCAAAAGAGGAATCATCATTAATAAGGGAAGGAATTGAAAATGGAGAAATCTTTACCTCCATTCATGTTTGTGACACTTCGTCATCTTCCTGAAGTTTGGCCGTCTGCTCCTCCTAGTTGGATGTAGCTACAGATGAGGCTTCTAGGAAACCACCTTGGTTACTTGGGTCCTGGAGAGCATCCTATATTATCTCAAAATATCTACAAACATCAATATTTTCATGACAAGAAGAATAAATAGTATACCTTCCATGGCCACAAGTTTGTCTAGTCTTGGAAGGAATTTCTGCTTCCATCATGGAGCATTCTCCAAATTGCTCCTCCATAGCTTGTTGTTGTAGTCGTAGTTTGCTCTTTTCGTCTTCATATTCTTAAAGCAGCCTCCTTAATTCAACATTCTCTACTTGAATGGTTTGGTTGATTTCTTCAAGCTCACGAAGTTATGCTTTCTTCTTTGCCTTGCCCATGATGATATTCACAATCTACAAAACTGGTCAGACCAGCTCTAATACAACTTGATCCTATAATTTATGTGAGGTATTTCTCTACAAAACTCCTACCATGAGGACCTTTTACTGGTGCTTAATTACATGTGAACATGAGTAAGTAATCATTAAGCATTGCATATTGGTGGGCATGTGTTATATTCTTTTCACATAAGGGTTTGAGGGGGGGCCACCCCCCCTTTGGGGGTTGCTCGTAGGTCCGAGGGCATCACCCACGATTTTTTTCCTTGGGAAACATGTCACTTTTTTACCTTATTTTTCATGTTGCCTCGATTTTTGTGTCCATTGTTGGGTGATTTTTCGACACATGTTTTTTTTTCGATGGTTTTCTATTTCTAGTTAAGGAATTAGGGTTGTTGACTAATCCAGGTCATTGTATTAGGGTTTTGGATGTTGTTGGATTCTATATGTATATTGTATTGTAAACAATGTATGAAGTGGATGAATATAGAATATGTTGGTTTTCCCAGTTTGGGTTTCTAGGGGAAAAATCTCTATGTAATGTGTGTATTTTCCATTGTATATTTTCTGTTCTTTTACTGAAAATCTGTTTGCAGTAAATAATTGCACAAGGTTAAAATATACATTTGGTATTAGAGACATTATTGTCTTTAGGAGGACTCCTTTGTGGTCAAGGGTTTGGCTTGGGACTGTGAAAATGTTAGGGACCTAACCCCTCACGTAGGTAGAATAATATATTTCGATGTAATAAAGGTCAATATTAATAAGGCCTAACAATAAGGAAGAATAAGTCGAATGTAAGAAGACCTAATAGAAGCTTCTGCTTCTAGAAGGATCTTCCTCTAGATGGTTCTTTTGATAGACATATTTAGTATAAATAGGAGTCGAGGGTATGAGAAATTTTGTCTTGGATATTATTGTAATAAAGATCTTCTCTGCTGGAGGTTGCCCCCTCGAAGAGGCAAGTGAACGTTGCTCTTAGTAATCAAAGTGATCTTTCTAGTGTTATTCTGGTATCATTTTGGTATTATTGTGGTGTTGGTCTGGTTATATTGTTGTTCATTTTCCATTTCTAGCATTTTATTTTTGTTCTGCATACTTTTTATATCTGGAATATTACAGGTGGTATCAAAGCACTTTCCTCGACAGAAATTTGTGGATTAATTTTTTTTTTTTAGGGTAGAGACATATTCTAGCATCTTTAAGCTACAGAGATCTGTTGTTACGTGCCTAAACTTGCGGTCGAGGATTCATACATGCATGAAATAGAAGTGGTACTTAAACGTACATCTATTGGCCACCCTTGTAACCTATGTTGGTACCCCTTCGAGTGGTAGCGCATCAAACATCACATGTATATGGATCGAACTATATTTCCTGAATCCCTCTTTAGATAAACCGATCGGCTGCCTGATTTCTATAGTGTCACCGAGAAGATCACTCAGAAAGATACTCTCTAGTACCTGGGTAGTTGGGTAGTACGACTAAGGGCATGGCCTAGCCTCCTTAGTTGGTGCCCTGAGATATTGGGCCGAGTCCTACTGTTGGACCTCGCACGTATATCAGAGAGCTATAGCACATGGAAAACCCTTGTTTGTAGAACCCTTGAATACCCAACCTTTGGGGACGGAAACAAAAAAAAAACAGACAAGATCTATTGCCGCGTAACTATGTCTCCTGCATTCGAGTTTTCAAATCACTACACATTTCTTCCTGATTAAGCATTTGGGAATTTCATCACTGCAGTAAAGTCTGGATCCTGTTGCACCATTATTTGAGACCTATTCCATTGGATTAGTACAGAGGGCATGTCTAATGTTTTTTTCCAAGAATGTTTTATCAGTGGCCTCAAGGATGAGATTCGTGCCCATGTCCTCATGGCTCGGCCTCAGAGTTGGGTGGAGGCTAATAAAAGAGATAAGGAAGCACAACAGATGGTCTCTTCTCAAAACCAGAAACCCTCCTTTAATCCTCGCATTAAACTAGTAAATCCCACTCCTCCTTCTACTCCACTAAAGATCCAAAAATTGACTAGGGCCGAAATGGATGAACGCCAACTCAAAGGCCTTTGTTATAATTGTGATGAAAAATATTTTCTAGGACACAAGTGTAAGAAACAAAATATTTTTATGGCCATCTCGGAGGATGTTTTGGAAGAGGATGTTGAAGCTCCCCTTGTGTTTGTGTCACCTGAACCCACTGACATAACCCTTAAGATAATTGGTTACATCAAGCATAGGAAGGTCATCATTCTTGTTTATATTGGAAGCACCCATAATTTTATTCATTTCCGCATTTCCCAAGAAACTAATTGCTATATCCGTGTAGTCAATAATTTCCAAATCATGATTGCCAATGGCAGGTCCATGAAATGTGGAGGGCACTGTGAAAATGTGCGTCTTCAAATTGGTGACTACCACCTGAAATATCATATGTTTTCTATCGACATGGGTGGTTGTGACATTGTGTTGGGTGCAGATCGGCTAAGGACTTTGGGTCCCATTCTCATGGATTTTAAGGAATTAACAATCAAATTCGACCAGGAGGGCCAACAACATAAGTTCCAAGGCATCACTGTCAGTTCCCCTGAGATCATTAGTTCCCATCGCATGGAAAAGCTGCTCAAAAAAGGTCATTCTGGCTTTATTTCCCAACTCCATGCCATACAAGCAACTGAGACACTCTATATGCCACAGGACCTCCAATCCATCCTCTCTAAACATCAAGTGTTTTTTTCTACTCCCCAGGGTCTCCCTCCTTCCCGTGGTGTTCATGATCATTCCATTCCCCTTGTCCTAGGAAGCCTTCCTCCAAATATTTGTCCCTATCATCACCCCTTTTCCCAAAAAACTGAAATTGAGAAAATGGTTCAAGAACTACTTAATGTAGGTGTTATCTTCCCTAGTATGAGCCCCTACTCTTCTCCTATGGCCATGGTCCTTAAGAAAGAAGGTTCTTGGTGCATGTGTCGTGACTTCTACGCCCTCAACAAACTCACCATTAAAGACAAATTTCCCATTCCTGTCATTGCTGACCTCTTGGATGAATTGAGTGGTGCCCAATTCTTTACTAAACTTGATCTTTGTTCTAGCTACCACCAGATCCGTATGAAAGAGGAAAACATTCCTAAGACTACCTTTAGAACTCATGAGGGCCACTATGAGTTTTTAGTCACGCCCTTTGGATTGTGTAATGCTCCCTCCACTTTCCAAAGCCTCATGAATCATGTCTTCCGTCCTTTTCCCCTTCATTTTATCTTAGTTTTCTTTGATGATATCCTCATCTATAGAAAAACCTGGATAGACCATCTTGCTCATGTGGATCGAGTTCTCCATCTACTCGCTGAGCACCAACTTTTCTGAAACAATCTAAATGTGATTTTGGCGCCTTAGAAGTCGAGTACTTGGGTCATCTTGTTGGCAAGGCTGGCGTCAAGGTGGATCCTAAAAAGATTGAAGCTATGCAAAACTGGCCTCACCCAAAGACTCTCAAAAGCTTGCGTGGATTTCTGGACTTAGCAGGTTATTATCGCAAGTTTGTTAATAATTATGGAAATATTGCAACACCTCTCACTGCACTCAAAAATAATTCTTTCACTTGGACTCCAGCAACTGCTCAGGATTTTCAAACCTTGAAGATAGCCATGTGCACCACTCAAGTCCTGGCCATTCCTAATTTCACAAATACCTTTGTCTTGGAATGTGATTCTTCAGGGAAAGGAATTGGCGTTGGACTTATGCAAGAGGGTCGGCCTTTGGCCTTTACCATCAAACAACTGTCTGAATGAAATTTGGGAAAATCAATCTATTAAAATTAAATGTTGGCTATTATGCATGTCATTGATATTTGGTGCCCTTATCTATTGGGGCAACGCTTCCAAATTAAGATAGATCATCAAATCCTCAAGTATTTTATGGAACAATGCATTTCCTCCCTAGAGCAACAAAAATGGGTGACTAAGCTCTTTAGATATGATTATGAGATCATTTATAAGAAAGGAAAAGAAAATGTGGTTGCAGATGCACTTTCCCAAAAATATGAAGATGAAGGGTCCCTTTTTTTTTCTCTCCTTCATTGTACCAAATTGGCTCTAAGTCATTCGCCAGGAATGGCTACACGATCCCAAAATTTCACACCTGATACAACAATTGCAGTCCAATTATCCATTTTCCCCAGGGTACTCTTGGCTCCATGACGAGCTTCGATACAAAGACCGTTTGTATTTAAGTAAACAGTCAAAACTTAAATCCATAGTACTTTCTGAGCTTCATGATGCAACCACAGCTGGGCACTTCGGGTTTACCAAAACCTATGACAGGGTCAAGTGTTTTTTTGGGGGGGATGGTATGAAATAAGATGTTCGTAATTTTGTGGTTGAATGTGATGTATGTCAGTGCAACAAGGGAGAAACAGGAAAATCTCCTGGCACACTACAAACGCTTCTGATTCCACCTGCTATTTGGAGAGATATCTCTATGGATTTTATTGTAGGCTTACCTAAATCAGGCAATAAATCAGTCATCATGGTGGTAGTTGATCGTCTTTCCAAGTATGCTCATTTCTGTGCTCTTCAACCCCCATTTACAACATCCACTATGGCTCAAATTTTCATGGATCAGGTCTTCAAGCTTCATGGCATGCCACATTCTATTGTTTCTGATCGCGACCCAACTTTCACCATCAATTTTTGGCAAGAACTATTCAAGCAACAAGGCACCCAATTGCATCTCAATACATCTTATGATCCCTAGACTGATGGTCAAACTGAAGTTGTCAACAAGTGTTTGGAAACATATTTGAAGTGTTTTGTGGGCTCAATAGTTACCACTAGCTAAATGGTGGTACAACACTTCATACCATATAGCTACCCACATGACTCCTTTTGAAGCGGTATATGGACAAAATTCACCTTCAGTTCTCTCATATTTTCTAGGTGTCTTGAAGGTCCAAGTGGTTGACTAAACACTTACAATTCGAGTGTCTATTCTCTGTACCCTCAAAGAGAATTTGGTCATGGCCCAGAATCACATGAAGCAACAAGGAGATCAAGGTCGCTCTGAACGTCAATTTGCATAAGGGGATCAAGTGTTTCTTCAACTGCAACCTTACAAGCAAAATTCCCTCAAGGCTGACCATTGTCAGAAACTGGCACCCAAATTTTATGGTCCTTATTCCGTTCTCAAGCATGTGGGACAGGTGGCCTATCAGTTAGCATTGCCAATTCATTTTAAGCTACATCATGTTTTTCATGTTTCCTACTTAAAGAGGGTGATTGGAACTAAGAGCCAAACTCATTGCAACCTTCCCGAGTTGGACAAATAAGGCACCATTTGGCTACAACCACAAGCAGTTTTGGACCAGCGTGAGCTTCGTCTGCGTCAGTGAACCATCAAGGAAGTATTAGTCTAGTGGAAAGATACAACCCCATCAGATGCCACTTGGGAACCAACTACCATTCTGCAACAATTTCCACATCTCAAGCCTTAAGGACAAGGTTGTTTTTAAAGGGGAGGACATGTTAGGGACCTAAACCCTCACGTAGGTAGAATAATATATTTCGATGTAATAAAGGTCAATATTAATAAGGCCTATCAATAAGGAAGAATAAGTCGAATGTAAGAAGACCTAATAGAAGCTTTCGCTTCTAGAAGGATCTTCCTCTAGATGGTTCTTTTGATAGACATATTTAGTATAAATAGGAGTCGAGGGTATGAGAACTTTTGTCTTGGATATTATTGTAATAGAGCTCCGCTCTGTTGGAGGTTGCCCCCTCGAAGAGGCAAGTGAACATTGCTCTCAGTAATCAAAGTGATATTTCTGGTGTTATTCTGGTATCATTTTGGTATTATTGTGGTGTTGTTCTGGTTATATTGTTGTTCATCTGCCATTTCTAGAATTTTATTTCTGTTCTGCATACTTTTTATATATGGAATATTACAGATAAGCCTTGTTACAATGATATATTTGTGGTATTGATTCTTCAAGTGAAGAGAAATGGAGAGTAGTTCAAAAATGGAGGTCGAGAAGTTTAATGGGAAAATTTGAGCTGTGGAAACTCAAGATGGAAGATTTGTTGGTGGATAGAGATCAGTGGATCGTGGTGGATCTAGGTACTGCACCTACAGGAACTTCAAAAAACGATTAGAAAAAGTTGGATCAGAAGGAAAAGAGAACAATATGACTGTGTATCTTAGATTCAATATTACTGAATGTGTCAGAGGAAGCTACAACCAAAGATTTATGGGATAAGTTGGGGAAGTTGTAATAATATAAGTCCCTAGTAAATAAACTATTCCCCAGAAAGAAGTTGTATAACCAGAGGATGAGAGATGGAGACTTGGTGGCAGAGAATTTGAACGCCTTCAATACTGTGGTAAGTCATTTAATATCTGTTGAGATTAAAATTTTAGATGAAGATAAGTGTATCGGTTTACTTTTCTCTTTAGCAGACTCGTGGGATAATATGGTTGCGGCCATATGTAGTAATACAACTTCCTTGAAGTTTGATGAAGTGGTCTCATCCTTGTTGTTTTTGGAGATGAGATGGAAGAACATGGAAGGACAGAGCATAGATGCATTATTTGTAAGAGGACGCTCCTAGAAAATAAATATATTTAAGACCTCAAGTGGGATATCTAAGTCTAAGGGTGGATCTAAATCTCCCATAATTTTTTTAAAGGTATGTTGGAGATGTGGAAAAGAAGGGAACTACAAGAAGCAATATAGATCCAAAGTTGAGAAAAAGAAGGGATTTGGGGAAGCTCCTTCTATAGAAGAAAAGACCTTCAAGGAAGAAGGAGGGGATATGCACTTGGCTTCTTCAAGCACAGATGCAGATCATGAGGCATGATTGGTTGACTCAAGTGCATCCTTTCATATGAATCCCCCTAGGGAGTGGTTCTATGAATATGAAAGGTATGATGGAGGTAATGTTTTTGTTGGTGATGACTCGACAAAACAAATCATAGGACAAGGAAAAGTCAAGTTGAGGCTCATAGATGGAAGGATTAGAACACTACTTGGTGTTCTTCACATCCCAGGATTGACTAGAAATTTGATTTATGTAAGCAAAATGGACGATGCATGGGTAAAAACAATATTTGAAAAGGAAACATGTAGGATGGTTTGAGGAGAAATGGTGTTGTTGAAGGGAGTTTGGTTTGGAACTATGTATAATATGAAAGGAAGCACTATTAGTTATGGGTGTAATAGTTCCATTGTTCCTAATATTGGAGTTGAAGAAGAAAAAAATCTTACAATCTATGGAGAAAAGGTTATGTTGTGGCATCAAAGATTGAGGCATATTAGAGAGAAGGGTCTTCGACTACTACATGGTAAAGGTATGTCTAACTAATCTATGGATTTTGATTTTTGTGAACATTGTGTATATGGGAAGCATAATAGGTTAATATCCCAAGCTGGTGCAACAAGGGCAGAAGGAATTTTACAGCTAGTGCACAGTGATGTATTTGGACATGTGTTGGTTCCAGCATTGGGAAAATTTGTGTACTATGTCTCATTTATAGATGACTTCTCGAGGAATACTTGGATATATTTCCTTACGAATAAATTTGAAGTCTTTGAAAGGTTTAAAGAGTTTAAGGCTCTTTTTGAGAATCTAAGAGAGAAAATAATTAAGGTGTTGAGAACAAATAATGGTGGAGAGTTCTACGGGAATGAATTTGAAGAATTATGTAAGAAGTGCAGTATATCAAGGAAGAATAATACTTCATATACACCTCAATAGAGTGGAGTTACAGAAAGGATGAACATGACGTTGATGGAAAAAGCAAGGTGCATGCTCAATGGTGTCAGGTTAGGGAAATAATTCTAGGCAGAGGCAGTGGGTACTACATGTTACCTAGTCAATAGATCAACCTTGTCAACACTGGATGACAAGACTCCACAAAAGGTATGGACTAGTAAGGAACCTTCTCTCACACATCTAAAGGTATTTGGATGTGAGGCCTATGTTCATGTTCCAAAGGAAAACATAAGTAAGCTAGATAAGCAGGTTGAAAAGTGTATCTTTATTGGGTATAAATATGGTCTTAAAGGTTATAACATTTGGAACCTAGTGTTGGACACACTGAACACACTTAGAGGGGGGGGTGAATGAGCGTGGGGATCCTTTTCCCAAAACTTCCCATACACAAAACTCCTTAGTTAACAATCACCATTAGCTCATTACTTATTGCTGTCATTTATAATCAGTTATATGAGAACATATATGATAAATATATCATCAACAAATCATCATCACAAGGAACACAAGGAACACAAGGAACACAAGATGTATGTACAATTTTCTTTTTATTATGGACTACAATCCTTGGGTTATCAACAACAACTGAATAGAGTACAACTCTACAAGAGCACCAACTCTATAATGAAAGACTCAACTTACATCCTCAGCACCAACTAAGATGAGACAACAATCCTCCATAGTTGTCAATCTGTCAATAGGTACATGACTTGTTGGTAGTGCAACACATGTATGTACACACCCTACTAGTATTACAGCTCGCATATGTACACGAGCAGTCTGTACTACAGCCTGTGTATACCTTCTGAGCAATTAGGGTTTTGTTTTCATCACTCACTCAGATCCTCTTCAATCTTACAATCACATTCTCTTCTGTGTTTCACTATCACATCTAATCCATAATTATTCCCAACACATCCAAGCTCTCCAACAACTTACTCATGCTCCTCAACCATGCAATATGAATGCTACTCAATCATGTATAAGCAACCAATATACTATAGTAATCATATCAATACTGATTCATAAGAGTGATGCTCACTCCATCAGCCAACACAAGCCACATCACAACAACCATACCAAGAATTACTTAAGCATTCACTACGCAACAAGTAAGAGTATCCATCAAGACAACAATGTAACCATACTAGAGTTTCTATGGCAGATCTGAGCCCATAGAATGTATATCTGGAACCTGCTTCAATCTTCAAGAGCTTGTCATCAAATCAACCACAAGTCTTCATGACTTCATCCATTATATGTGCCATGTACTCATTCAACCCATGTATGTACACGCCTTGCCTCAGTGCATCCTGCGTATACCTCAGAAACTAGGGTTTCTGAACTTCCGAGACTTTTTCCGTCATGGTCTCATACTTGCCAGAACTTTGATGCGTCCATGAGATCCTCCAGATCTCCTCTCTCTCAGAATAGATCTTCAATACATGCTCAATAGATGCACAAGAGATCTCACAAAAGATACACATCCACAAGAGACCCTTGCCTCTTATTTATACTCTCCAAGTAGCTTCCTTGGAGGCATATTCTAGGTCACTTAACCCACTTCTAGGTCACTTAACCCACTTCTAGGTTACTTAATCCATTTCTAGGTTACTTAACCTATTTTCCTCATTTTAGGGTTAACCACTTTCCATAAATAGAAAGTTCTCCATTTCTTTGTCGTTAAATATTCCTCCTTGACTCTGTCACCTCACTTTACCATTTAAATAATAATTTCTTCTTTTCAAGGATTTTGACTTCTTTGACTTCATGGGGCTTCAAGCCAACATGTGGGGGTTCTTCATAGGGCCATAACTCTCAAACCATGAGGATTTATGTGAAATTCCACATACCACCAGAAATGGCATGACAAACACTATCCATCTAGGATAGTTTCACTAACAACTTCACTGACATTCATCTCATTATTCCACATATAAGCATGGGTTCTCCAACCGTACTTCAAGGACAACTCAACCACAAAGCATCTTCCCATGAGGGATTTCACCATAAGGGGACCACTTTCGAGTCCATCCATTTGTACACCTTATCAACCATGATAAGACAGTAAAGATCAATTCAACAATGCATCATATACCAATGAAACCACATCGACCCATCTTCATCTATGCATTATGTATCAATGAGAACTCATTCATCCATCTTCATTAATATACTATGATAAGACATACATCAAACCTTTGGCATCAATCAATCACTTGACATCAATTAATTAAACCTTTCGCATCAATGACAACATGATCCAACAATCTCCCCCTTTGGCATTGATGGAAATACCAACATTGATTTCAACACCAATCATTCATGTCAACATGTAGACAAGGCATGCTTTACATCAATAGTCATATATCAATGTGACTACCTCTCCACATCAATAATCATCAATCACACCAATGTGACTATCATGTAAGAAGTTCTATGGGAATGAATTTGAAGAATTATGTAAGAAGTGCGGTATATCAAGGAAGAATAATACTTCATATAAACCTCAGTAGAATGGAGTTACAGAAAGGATGAACATGACGTTGATGGAAAAAACAAGGTGCATGCTCAATGGTGCCGGGTTAGAGAAAGAATTCTAGGCAGAGGCAGTGGGTACTGCATCAAGTCAACAGATCATCCTTGTCAACATCGGATGACAAGACTGTTAGCGTGTTTTCAGGCAGATGTGCTTGTCATTGATGGCAAGATCAGAGTATGCAAGGATGGAAAAACATGGACAATGTAAGCTCAGAAGAGATAGTGCAGAGGTGCACGAAGAGTGCAAGAGTGTGCTTTTTTATTTGATGGCAAAGAGGCAGGAAAGGAAGATCAACAACGCAGGGATAATTGCATGGAAAGATCAGAAGCGTAAACTCCATTTTGGAGTTTCGGATACTTGGCATAGGAGGAGTCAAGGAAGCAACTCATGACAAGAATGTCAAAATGGAAAAATGTGAAATACCGGAATACATTGATCCGACTCCATTTCGGAGTTTCGGATACTGGGAGATTGAGAAGTCAAGAGTTGAGACTCTTCAACACAGGAGTCCCGGAGTTGCGAAATCCGGAATCCCGAAATCTCGAAAGAGGCACATCAACAAGAGTTTTACAGACTGAGAAATAACTCCATTTCAGAGTCCCAGATACCGGGAGTTGAAGTGTCGAAACACTTCACCACAGGAATGCCGAAATGCCGAAACGACAAAATGCGAAATGCCAAAATCCCAAAATAGGCACATAAATGAAGAGTTTCACAGACCGGGAAATAACTCCATTTCAAAGTTTCGGATATTGGGAGTTGGAAGAGTCAAGACTCCTCATCATCAGGAGTCCCGGAATCGTGAAATGAAAAACGTTGAAATCCCAGAAGAAGGAGGACAGTTTTGGATATCGAGAGTTGGAAGAGTCAAGACTCTTCATCATCAGGAGTCTCAGAATCATGAAATGCGAAACGCTGAAATCCCGAAAGCAGGAGGATAGTTTCGGATATCGGGAGATGGAGGAATCAAGTCCTGAAGTGCCGAAACGTGAAATTGCAAAATGCAGTTTTTGAATAAGGTTGTGGTCACAGCCGGTGGTCACATCGTCGAAGAACTGTAGAGAAGAGTTCAAAGAGTTAAGCTCCTTTTTTGGACTTTCGGGGATCTCGACTTGGAGAGTCGAGATGCCTCGCAACAGGAATTCGTGACATGCGAAATAGCGAAATGCCAAAATGAGCGAAGCTAGTCCAGCTAAGCTCCTTTTTCGGAGTTTCATAGATCACGACTTGGAGAGTCAAGAAGCCTCACAACAGGATTGCCGAATTGTCGAAATGTTGAAATGTGAAACACATTTTGGCTCAACCTATGGTCACAGCCATTAGTCGCATCGATGGAAGATGGAGGAAGGAGCTAGTGCAGACAAGCTCCATTTCAGAGTTTCAGGGATCAGGACACGGAGAGTAGCGAAATATTCACCACGGGGATACCGAAATGTCGAAGTGCGAAATGGTGAAATGAACGCAAGATTCAATGAAGTCAATTCAATGGTGCAGATGAATTTGAATAAGATCAGAGGGCTACTATTGCACTTCACAGTGTAACTGCTAGAAACAAATGATGGTTTCTGCCAGAGGATGAGCTCGTCTATGACAGAGAAGATGGAGAGTCTCAACTGCCAGAGAAGCTGAGGAATCTCGATATAACACCCAGTGATAATGGATGCATGGGTGAAACTGCCAGAGACGCTGAAGAGTTACCATGATGATCAGGCAGAGCACTCACAATGAGTAGGAGATGCAAAACAGAGAGAGACAATGTGGCACACAGGAAATGGGATAGCTGTGGAAGAGTGAAGTAGAGAAAACACCCCGATGTGGAGGAGATTGGGAGTAGGAGAGGATGCAAGAGAAAGAAACAGATTGCATGCACAAGGTGCACAGAGACTATAAGAATGTTTAACAAAGAAGAAATGGAGTGTTGCTGTTGAGTGTGATTGAGGTGTGAAGAAGGAGGTAGAGCGCAGCAGCATAAATGTACAGAAGGGGAATGGTGCATTGAAGGGACATGGCACAAAGAGCATAAAATGTAAAAGAGAAGAAAGCGCAAGGAGTGTGCAGAAGACATTGATGCAGACAGAGCAACGCAGTGTAGCAGAACAGTGATGAGATCGATAAGCCATTGAAGAACTTTATATCACTATAATAATTCATAATAGCAAAGATTTATATTTTAGGGTTGTAGGGAGGTGCTAGGGAGGACTG
>JASDQU010712187.1:0-11876 GCA_032191745.1 Picea mariana | reverse complement strand
AGTTTTTAGTCAACCACTTGGACCTTCAAGACACCTGGAAGATATGAGAGAACTGAAGGTGAATTTTGTCCATATACCGCTTCAAAAGGAGTCATGTGGGTAGCTATATGGTATGAAGTGTTGTAGCACCATTCAGCTAGTGGTAACTATTGAGCCCACAAAACACCCCAAATATGTTTCCAAACACTTGTTGACAACTTCAGTTTGACCATCAATCTGGGGATCATAAGATGTATTGAGATGCAATTGGGTGCCTTGTTGCTTGAATAGTTCTTGCCAAAAATTGTTGGTGAAAGTTGGGTCGTGATCAGAAACAATATAATGTGGCATGCCATGAAGCTTGAAGACCTAATCCATGAAAATTTGAGCCATAGTGGATGTTGTAAATGGGGGTTGAAGAGCATAGAAATGAGCATACTTGGAAAGACGATCAACTACCACCATGATGACTGATTTATTGCCTAATTTAGGTAAGCCTACAATAAAATCCATAGAGATATCTTGCCAAATAGCAAGTGGAATCAGAAGTGTTTGTAGTGTGCCAGGAGATTTGCCTGTTTCTCCCTTGTTGCATTGACATACATCACATTCAACCACAAAATTACGAACATCTTGTTTCATACCATCCCCAAAAAAAAAAACACTTGACCCTGTCATAGGTTTTGGTAAACCCGGAGTGCCCAGCTGTGGTTGTATCATGAAGCTCAGAAAGTACTGCGGATTTAAGTTTTGACTTTTTACTTAAATACAAACGGTCTTTGTATCGAAGCTCATCATGGAGCCAAGAGTACCCTAGGGAAAATGGATAATTGGACTGCAATTGCTGTATTAGGTGTGAAATTTTGGGATCATGTAGCCATTCCTGGTGAACGACTTAGACCCAATTTGGTACAATGAAGGAGAGAAAAAAAAAGGGACCCTTCATCTTCATATTTTTGGGAAAGTGCATCTGCAACCACATTTTCTTTTCCTTTCTTGTAAATGATCTCATAATCATATATAAATAGCTTAGTCACCCATTTTTGTTGCTCTAGGGAGGAAATGCATTGTTCCATAAAATACTTGAGGACTTGATGATCTATCTTAATTTGGAAGCGTTTCCCCAATAGATAAGGGTGCCAAAGATCAATGACATGCATAATAGATAACATTTACTTTTAATAGATTGATTTTCCCAAATTTTGTTCAGACAATTGTTTGATGGTAAAGGCCAAAGGTCAACCCTCTTGGATAAGTCCAACGCCAATTCCTTTCCCTAAAGAATCACATTCCAAGACAAAGTTCTTTATGAAATCAGGAATGGCCAGGACTCGAGTGGTGCACATGGCTATCTTCAAGGTTTGAAAATCCTGAGAAGCTGCTGGAGTCCAAGTGAAAGAATTATTTTTGAGTGCAGTGAGAGGTGTCGCAATCTTTCCATAATTATTAACAAACTTGCGATAATAACCTGTTAAGTCCATAAATCCACGCAAGCTTTTGAGAGTCTTTGGGTGAGGCCAGTTTTGCATAGCTTCAATATTTTTAGGATCCACCCTGACACCATCCTTGCCAACAAGATGACCCAAGTACTCGACTTCTGAGGTGCCAAAATCACATTTAGATTGTTTCAGGAAAGTTGGTGCTCAACGAGTAGATGGAGAACTTGATCCACATGAGCAAGATGGTCTATCCAGGTTTTTCTATAGATGAGGATATCATCAAAGAAAACTAAGACAAAATGAAGGGGAAAAGGACGGAAGACATGATTCATGAGGCTTTGGAAAGTGGAGGGAGCATTACACAATCCAAAGGGCGTGACTAAAAACTCATAGTGGCCCTCATGAGTTCTAAAGGTAGTCTTAGGAATGTTTACCTCTTTCATACGGATCTGGTGGTAGCTAGAACAAAGATCAAGTTTAGTAAAGAACTGGGCACCACTCAATTCATCCAAGAGGTCAGCAATGACAGGAATGGGAAATTTGTCTTTAATGGTGAGTTTGTTGAGGGCGCAAAAGTCAGAACACATGCACCAAGAACCTTCTTTCTTAAGGACCATGGACATAGGAGAAGAGTAGGGGCTCATACTAGGGCGGATAACACCTACATTAAGTAGTTCTTGAACCATTTTCTCAATTTAATTTTTTGGGGAAAAGGGATGACGATAGGGACAAATATTTGGAGGAAGACTTCCTAGGACAAGGGGAATGGAATGATCATGAACACCACGGGAAGGCGGGAGACCCTGGGGGGTGGAAAAAAACACTTGATGTTTAGAGAGGATGGATTGGAGGTCCTGTGGCACATAGGGTGTCTCAGTTGCTTGTATGGCATGGAGTTGGGAAATAAAGCCAGAATGACCTTTTTTTAGTATCTTTTCCATGCGATGGGAACTAATGATCTCAGGGGAACTGGCAGTGATGCCTTGGAACTTATATTGTTGGCCCTCTTTGTTGAATTTGATTGTTAATTCCTTAAAATCCATGAGAATGGGACCCAAAGTCCTTAGTCGATCTGCACCCAACACAATGTCACAACCACCCATGTCAATAGAAAACATATGATATTTCAGGTGGTAGTCACCAATTTGGAGACGCACATTTTCACAGTGCCCTCCACATTTCATGGACCTACCATTGGCAATCATGATTTGGAAATTATTGACTACACGGATATAGAAATTAGTTTCTTGGGAAATGCGTAAATGAATAAAATTATGGGTGCTTCCAATATAAACAAGAATGATGACCTTCCTATGCTTGATGTAACCAATTATCTTAAGGGTTATGTCAGTGGGTTTAGGTGACACAAACACAAGGGGAGCTTCAACATCCTCTTCTGAAACATCCTCCAAGATGGCCATAAAAATATTTTGTTCCTTACACTTGTGTCCCAGAAAATATTTGTCATCACAATTATAACAAAGGCCTTTGGGTTGGCGTTCATCCATTTGGCCCTAGTCAATTTTGGATCTTTAGTGGAGTAGAAGGAGGAGTGGGATTTACTGGTTTAATGCAAGGAATAAGGGAGGGTTTCCGGTTTTGAGAAGAGACCACCTGTTGTGCTTCCTTAGCTCTTTTATTAGCCTCCACCCAACTCTGAGGCCGAGCCATGAGGACATGGGCACGAATCTCATCCTTGAGGCCACTAATAAAACATTCTCGGAAAAAAACATCAGACATGCCCTATGTACTAATTTAATGAAATAGGTCTCAAATAATGGTGCAACAGGATCCAGACTTTACTGCAGTGATGAAATTCCCAAATACTTAATCAGGAAGAAATGTGTAGTAATTTGAAACTCAAATGCAGGAGACATAGTTGCACGGAAATAGATCTTGTCTGTTTTGTTTTTTGTTTCCATCCCCAAAGGTTAGGTATTCAAGGGTTCTACAAACAAGGGTTTTCCATGTGCTATAGCTCTCTGATATACGTGCGGGGTCCAACAATAGGACTCGGCCCAATATCTCAGGGCACCAACTAAGGAGGCTAGACCATGCCCTTAGCCGTACTACCCAACTACCCAGGTACTAGAGAGTATCTTTCTGAGTGATCTTCTCGGTGGCACTATAGAAAACAGGCGGCCAATCGGTCTATCTAAAGAGGGCTTCAGGAAATATAGGTCGATCCATATACATGTGATGTTTGATGCGCTACCACTCGAAGGGGTACCAACATAGGTTACAAGGGTGGCCAATAGATGTACGTTTAAGTACCACTTGTATTTCATGCATGTATGAATCCTTGACCGCAAGTTTAGGCATGTAACAATAGATCTCTATAGCTTAAAGATGCTAGAATACGTCTCTACCCTGAAAAACAAAATTAACCCACAAATTTCTGCCGAGGAAAGTGCTCTGATACCACTTGTAATATTCCAGATATAAAAAGTATGCAGAATAGAAATAAAATGTTAGAAATGGCAAATGAACAACAATATAACCAGACCAACACCACAATAATACCAAAATGATACCAGAATAACACTAGAAAGATCACTTTGATTACTAAGAGCAACGTTCACTTGCCTCTTCAAGGGGGCAACCTCTAGCAGAGAAGATCTCTATTACAATAATATCCAAGACAAAATTTCTCATACCCTCGACTCCTATTTATACTAAATATGTCTATCAAAAGAACCATCTAGAGGAAGATCCTTCTAGAAGCGGAAGCTTCTATTAGGTCTTCTTACATTCGACTTATTCTTCCTTATTGTTAGGCCTTATTAATATTGACCTTTATTACATTGAAATATATTATTCTACCTACGTGAGGGGTTAGGTCCCTAACATTTTCACAGTCCCGAGCCAAACCCTTGACCACAAAGGAGTCCCCCTAAAGCCAATAATGTCTCTGATACCAAATGTATATTTTAACCTTGTGCAATTATTTACTGCAAACAGATTTTCAGTAAAAGAATAGAAAAGATACAATGGAAAATACACACATTACATAGAGATTTTTCCCCTAGAAACCCAAATTGGGAAACCCAACATATTCTATATTCATCCACTTCATACATTGTTTACAATACAATATACATATAGAATCCAACAACATCCAAAACCCTAATACAATGACCTGGATTAGTCAACAACCCTAATTCCTTAACTGGAAATAGAAAACCATCGAAAAAAAAACATGTGTCAAAAAATCACCCAACAATGGACACAAAAATCGAGGCAACATGAAAAATGAGGTAAAAAAGTGGCATGTTTCCCAAGGAAAAAAATCGTGGGTGATGCCCTCGGACCTACGAGCGACCCCCAAAGGGGGGGTGGCCCCCCCTCAAACCCTGATGTGAAAAGAATATAAGACATACCCAACAATATGCAATGCTTAATGATTACTTACTCATGTTCACATGTAATTAAGCACCAGTAAAAGGTCCTCATGGTAGGAGTTTTGTAGATAAATATCTCACATAAATTATAGGATCAAGTTGTATTAGAGCTGGTCTGACCAGTTTTGCAAATTGTGAATATCATCATGGGCAAGGCAAAGAAGCAAGCATGACTTTGTGAGCTTGAAGAAATCAACCAAACCATTCAAGTAGAGAATGTTGAATTAAGGAGGTTGCTTTAAGAATCTGAAGACGAAAAGAGCAAACTATGACTACAACAACAAGCTATGGAGGAGCAAGTTGGATAATGCTCCACGATGGAAGCGGAAATTCCTTCCAAGACCAGACAAACTTGTGGCCATGGAAGGTATACTATTTATGCTTCCTGTCATGAAAATATTGATGTTTGTAGATATTTTGAGATAATAGAGGATGCTCTCCAGGAACCAGGTAACCAATGTGGTTTCCTAGAAGCCTCATCTATAGCTACATCCAACCAGGAGGAGCAGACGGCCAAACTTTAGGAAGATGAACAAGTGTCACAAACATGAATGGAGGTAAATATTTGTCCATTTTCAATTCCTTCCCTTATTAATGATGATTCCTCTTTTGGATTTTTTGAAAGGCACACAAAGGGCATTGGCTTGAAGTTGTTGAGGAAGATGGGGCATAAAGGAGGATTTATTGGTATTGATGGCCAAGGAATCATTCAACCACTGGAGGTTGAAGGAAAACCTCCATATGTAGGATTTGGGTATGGTGAAAGAGAATTGTCAAAGGCATCAACACCATAGGACTTTTCAAGCAAAGAGTTGAGATCATCACCAACACCATCTTGGGACAACAAGAATGTTGCAAAGTGATAGAAGAGAAAAGATCTTTATGGTGAAGGAGATAAGGACATGAAATCACACAACTATTGCACTCAATGCCAAATGAGTGGTCACTAGAGAAGGAAATGTTGAAGCTTCACCCTGAGCTTGGTAGTACACCAAGCAAGAAGCTTGTACCAGAGTCTATGCAATTGGAGGTTGCATCCTCCTCAGTTGAAAAACAATGGTCAAAAATCAAATTTCCCAGAATTCGATGAAAATAGCACCAAGTTGAAGAGCTCGATGAGAACTTTCCAACAGTGAAAATGAAACCTTAAACGGAGTCTGGATGCAAATGTTATGGACATCTGAAATTTTTGGCAAATAGGGAAATCCAACGAAGTTCGTAGAGTGTTGACGTCAGCAAGATGATGTGGAAAAACCACAAGTTGCCACATGTCACCCATTTTTTGCACTTTCAGAGGTCCATGTAGACCAGTAAAAATGTGCCACATGGAAATCGTATGGACACCGTGTGGCAGTAGGGACGCTGACGTGTTGGCTAACATGGTTGTACGGTGATGACATCAGCAGAGTGATTGGACTGTACAGAATATTGATATGGCAGTATGGTGCTAACACAATAGGTGGCATGTCAGATAACTGGGAAATATGGCGTTGATGTGGTAGAGTGATGTGGTTGTATAGAAGGATGACGTGTCGGATGATTGGGATGTACAGTGGATGAAATGGAAACACCATAGGTTGCCACATGTCAGGCGAATTTTGTTGGATCATGTTGTCATTGATGTCAAAGGAACAATGTCTTGTCATAGTATATAGATGTAATGATTGATGGATCATGTATTGTCATTGTTTTCAATGGATTGATGTCAAATGGAGTCATAGATAGATGAAGATGTATCAATGTGTTGTCGTTGATATATGATGCATAGATGAAGATGGATCAATGAGTTGTCCATGATATATGATGCATAGATGGATTGATGCATAGATTATGATAGATCAATGTGTTTTCATTGATATATGATGCATAGATGGATTGATGCATTAATGTATTGATCGTTGGATCATGTGGTCATGCATGGAATCAATGACAAGGGGACAATATCATAGTGATGTATTGTCATGGGTTATTCCAGTTGGATTGATGTAAAGATGACTCATTATTGTCTTGACTTGGTTGATAGGAAGTACAAATGGATGAACTCCAAAGTGGTCCCCTTATGGTGAAAGCCCTCACAGGAAAACGCTTTGCGGTTGAGTTATCCTAGAAGTATGGTTAGAGAACCTGTGCTTAATTGTGAAATAATTAGATAAATATCAATGAATTTGTCAGTAACACTGTCCTAGATGGATAGTGCTTGGCATGCCATTTCCAGTGGTATGTGGAACGTCACATAAATCCTCACCGTTTGAGATTTATGGCCTTACGAAGTTGGAGGACCCTCTTGTGTTGTCTAGAAGCCCCCAAAGGTCAAAGAAGTCAAAGTATTTACAAAGAATAAATTATTTAAATAATAAAGTGAAGATATGAATTCAAAGAGGATTATTTAAATAATAAGATAATAGAGAAATTTTTAATTATGGAAAGTGGTTATAAGTGGGTTAACCCTAAAATAAGGAAAGTGGGTTAAGTAGACAAGTGGCTAATTGGAAAAAGTTGGACAATGGTGGCTATGTCGACAAAGGTGGATATGTGAATAAAGTGGCTAAGTGGACAAAGTGGATATTTGGAAAAAGTGGCTAAGTGGACAAAGTGGATATTTGGACAAAGTGGCTAAGTGGATGCTTCTAAGGAAGCTACTTGGAGAGTGTAAATAAGAGAGAAAGGGTCTCTTATTTAGACATCTCTCTTGAGAATATAATGAAGATCTATTCTGAGTAAGTGAGTGATTGCAAGTTCTCATGGATGCATTAAAGTTTTCTTAAGTCTAAGATCTTGAAGGTGAAAGTTTCGAAAGTTCAAAAACCCTAGTTTCTAAAGGAGCACCCGGGCTGCAGTGAGCCAGATTGCGTACATACATGGGCTACAGTGAGACAGGGTGCGTACACACACGGGATGAAGGAGATCATAGTGCGTACAGTTGGATAAATTCATGGATATTTGAGTGTGAGCTGGTGCCAGGTTTCTGAAGTCTGGAGAAAGTTTCAAATCTACATTCTATGGGCTCACATCTGTCATAGAAGTTCTGGTATGGTTACATGATTGTCTTGATGGATACTTTTTCTTATGGTATGGTGAATGCTTAAGGCATTCTTGGTATGGTTGTTGTGATAGTCGATCGCTGAAACGCCAAAAATGTAGTACAAAGACCATCGATTGTCGACAATCGAACACCGAAGAGGGGATATTCAACGTAAATCTTTGAACATTGATCGTCGAAGGGCTAAGGGCACATGGAAAGACTTCAGGACTTTAAGGATTAGGAAATATGAGCGTTCGACATCGAACATCGAAGACCCCAATTAACAATGCTCGGGTACTTCGGAAGGCCATAACTTGCAGACCAGAGCTCGAATTTTAGTGTGGCAGTGACCGTTGGAAGTATTGTGGTGAGCACAATTGAATGGAGAGCCTGGTGTTAGGATTTGAGATAGTTAGGAAGAACGAAAATTTGATGCCCCATTTATAGAAAGGGTATTTAGGGGTCGGGTGTGTTACAAATTGGTATCAGAGTATGGTAAAATCACTTGGCCTACTTGGGCTCATGCACGAGTCACACAAAATTTTATTCGAGAGCTTATGGGGTAATGCCCTACCTTACCCCCCTCTATAAGAAACTTGTATGAGCCTCTACAGAAGAGAGGAACGAAACCTTCTACTGTTGATAGATGTTTTGAATTTTGCATTGTAGGTTTCTAATGTTTCCAAATAAAGAATTGAATTCACCTTGCAATGATATGTGTTGTTCATGAATTGGTAGATTAGTAACTAACAAAAAATGTTTTATCAGCACTCAAGCAGTCAGTGAACAACAAGAGAACTACAATGTAAAGGATGGTGACACATCAGGAGTTGGGGGAGAGCTCCCACAATAGAGAGGAAGAATCTGATGAAAGTAGGGTGGTGGAAACCCCTCCAAATTTGGTTGAAACTGTAAGAAGCTTCATAGCATAATTACAGAGTTATAAGGCTGACAATGAAAGGTTGATCAAGGAGCAAGAAAAGAAAATAGAAATTAATGTAGTCCTAATGCAAAGTCTATCAGATATACAAAGGCAACTGCAACATGGTCCAGCTTCCAGTCATATGGACAGACATCATACTAAGAAAACTCCAAGTCCACTTGAGATACAGAAGCATGGTCTTGAAAGAGGCCACACCAGGAGGAGCACCTCAAAGAAGGCCCAACATGGAGCCAAGAGAAATTTGATGGAAGATTCCTCTGGTGAGGACATTGACAACTCTAAGGAATCTTCTAGTGGAAAAACTAGTTCCAATTCTCAGATGAGGGGAAAGAAGAGCAAACATTCCAAGAGTCATGACCCTGAAGAATTCAATAAAGCCAAATCGGCCACCTTCGATGGAGATATTAAGAAGGGGGAAGAAGCAGAAGTTTGGCTAATCGATTTGAAGAAGTACTTTAGAGTCCATGACTACTCTAAAAACTTAAAGGCTCAGATAGCCATTTTCAACCTGAATGGGAAAGATTCCATTTGGCGGTAGGACCTTAGGAATGTGAAAGGATTCCATGAGAAGGACATGTCATGGAAACAATTTGAGAAATTTCAAGAAGAAGTACCTGTCAAAAAAGTACTTTGATGGAAATACCAAGGAGTTCTGTTAAGCCCTAAATAGTGTCTCATTACCCCTTAATTGGGGCATATTACATTAGTAATGTTATTTTATTTATGTCGACTTGAGTCCATTAGTTGTAATTGTACCTCCTAGTCTCCTATATATACCAAGGAGACATTTTCATTTGGAATCATCTTGTATTTGGACATTTATGTGGGGTATAAGGAGGTTGCCCTCTCGAAGAGGATTATTACCTGAAATTCTCTCTTTTCAAGGAATCCAGTACTTATTCTAAGGTTTTTCTATGCTATATTGATATTTGTTTCTTAACATATGGTATCAGATCTTAAGGTCTTGGGTTTTCACTACTACATCTAAGACACCTTGGAATTTTTGCTATAACTTGTTTTGTACACCCTTTCAGAAGGAACCCTTTGGAGGATATTTAGTAGATGGATCAAGGTACATTGGGTTAAAATTTCATCTCCTGAGGCCTTATACTTTAGGAGATATAGCCCGTGTAAGATAGGGTTCTGGAATCATCCTAAATTGAGCCATCGCGGAATTTTAGCTATAAAAACTTTTATGTAATGTTACCCTAAAATTTGGAGAATATTCATAGAAATTATTAATTTATTTGTGATAAAAATTTCAGCTTCTGGGTCATCTTACATTTGTAGATACACCATGTGGAAGATAGGGTATTTGACTAGTCTCAAGAAGGTGTTCCGGGTAAAACAATCATAAATTCTTCCTAGAGTATGCAATTTGAGTGAGACTAGTTGCATTGGATAGTGGATAGTCTACAGTATTTCTGGTACAAGTTTCATAATTTTATACCAATTATTTTGTTCAGGGGATGCTATACAAGTGATATCTCCTAGAAAGGCAAAAAATCAACAAGTTGTGGGGAAGTTACCATAAATTCTACTTGGCACATCCAATTTTGATCAGACTTGTGGCATTGTAGAGAAGAAATATCAGAGAATTACAAAACAATTTCATACATAGAAGGGTCGAAATTTTGGATATACAATAAAAGAAAGATTGTCTAGCAGAACCACCTCAAAGTCAAGGTTTAAAGTGATACTTGGCCAACATGCCACCAAAAAAGGGAACTTCTACACCAAATAAGCCTCCAGACGGTCCTACATGGACTCTTGATGAAGGTGAAGAAATGTGTAGGGACATAAATGATTTACAAAAGAAGACAGTAACAAAAGATGAACTACAAGAGATGATGGATTCAACGGAAGTTAAGTTGGAGGCAATGAATACTAAGATGGATGGTTTAAAAGGGGAGATCATGGAAGGAGTGAAAAATTTCCTAATAGAGAAGACACATGAAAGTGAAAATGTATCCCATGAAATTCATGATGAGGACACGAGGAAGATGAATCAAGAATGGAGAAACTCTAACTTTGGGTTGAAGACCAACCACTTTCCTAAGATCGATATGAGGAAGTTTGATGGCAAGGACCCAATCACATGGATACTTCAAATGGAGCAATTCTTTGATCTACATAATGTGCCACATACACAAAAGGTATGGATTTCTTCTTTATATTTAGAACCCAATCAATTTGTGTGGTATCGATGGCTTTGTTCTCACAAATCACTTGTCACTTGGACAATTTTCACGGAAGAAATGATAGCACACTGTGAGGATACAAGGAGCAATCCATTCTTTAGTCAATTTATAAATCTCAAGCAAAAGGGTTCAGTTACAGAGCACATTGAGAACTTCCAAAGAGTGAATATAAAGGTAATTGATATTCTAGATGAGCACTTGATTGATGTATTCATAGGAACTTTAAGGGATAACATTCAACATGAGGTTCGTCTTTGGGAGCCCAAATCATTGGAGAATGCATTTAGGGTGGCAAGAAATGTTGAAAGTAAAAATATGGCTATGGCTACTAGAAGGACCACTCCTAACATCTATAAAGAGAATAATGTTCCTTCTTCTAAAACACCTCAACAATTAGAGGAAAGAAAAGCAAAAGGTTTATGCTTTAATTGTGGTAGCAAGTACTATAAGGGACATAAGTGTGGTGAAAACAAATGATTCTACATAGATTGTGAAGAGGAAGAAGAACAAGAACCATCTCAAGATGAAAATGTAGACGCGATTTCTTCTGAAGAGTTGACTCCCACGATATCGTGTAATGCATTGGTTGGAATTAGCATTCCTCAAACCCTCAAGATCGAAGGACATATCAAAAAGAAAAAGTTAATAGTCCTAATTGATTCTGGCAGTACTCATAATTTCATTCACTATAAATTAGCCAAAGCTCTCAATTGCTTTGTATATATAGCACCAGAGTTTCAAGTAATGATTGCAGATGGAGGAACTATCAATTGCTCAAGAAAATGCAATAAGATCAATATTACTATGCGGGAATATGTACTGAATAGTCCAATGATTGCTATACCCATGGGTGGTGTTGATGTCATACTAGGAATCCAATGGTTACAATCA